>JANQAP020000595.1:530740-541132 GCA_026874005.2 Erythroxylum coriaceum | reverse complement strand
TCACATATATATAAGTATTAAAGTCACACTACCCCCCCCAAATCCAACATCAAGTTCCAAAAAACATCCATTAAATTCTTCAAGTTCAAGAAACATCTAAAGAAACAATAATGAATAACTATGCAATCATCCAAATTTCTCCCTCTTGGGACAAAAAGATGGCAAAAAGCAAGACTAATAATCACGAAGATACCTTAAAAACCCTCCTTGAATTGAACAGTCACCAAAAACAATTTGATGTCTACCTCTTAGGATAAAATAATGTCAAAACAAGAATCCTTTAATGTAATCAATCTTAGCAAATAAAGAAACATAACAATCACTTCAATTCCATCTTCATAAAACTGATCAAATTCATAAACTCCATTATCAAGCGTAGCCTCATGTACACATCAATCAACTAAACCTTCGAAAACCCATAAATAAAAACTCATAAAGCATAAACGATAACTCCTTTTTTTATTTTTTAATAAATAATATTAAATTATAATTTAAAAACGTAAAGCACACAGACCCTATACCCCTCGAAGAAATTCAAACATGGGTTTATTCCTCTTCATATTATCTCGGTCATCAACTGTTTGGTTGATTTCTTCATGTGAAGGAATTGACTTATCCTCAATTTGAACAGTTTCTTCAAAAGTAGTAACTAACTTTGAATATGGACAATTTCCACTATGTCTTTGTACTTGTACTTGACCCTTTCTAACCCAAGAGTTCTTTGAAACATGGGTTGCTACTGGAAATTTAATGGAGAGTGTCTAGATTTTCGGTTTTGATCTTTTTGAAACATCATTTGTAACAACTTGTAGCATTTTGGTCTTATGTGCCCAATTACTCCACAAAAGTGACATATAGGTATGAACCTTTGATTTTTCTTTAAGATTTCTCTTTGGATGGACCTAGTCACACCAATTTTCTCATCATTTGACTTGGAACATTCACCTTTATAACTAATGCCTTGAAGGTCTCCTTTAGTCTTACAAATTTTCAATAATTTTTCTAGCTTTTTGGTACCTCCATTTAACATTCTTATTCCTTTTTCTATACTGACCAACTTCAATTTTGTTTCACCAATCTCATCTAATGTAGACAACAACTTCTTCTCTTGATCTTGAATGATGTTCTTCATGGAAGAGTTTTCCTCCTTCAACTTCTCATTTTTCTTACATGTTTAGACCCATTTAGCATACATTAACTCATAGGCTTCATAAATACCTTCCTTTTATCATCTAAAGTATTGTCATCACTTTTATAATTTGAGATTGAGCTTTGAGCTGATGTGTTTGTATTTTTTTCAGAATTTTTTCATTTACTCAGTTTTTTGTCATCGGTTACTTCCTTCTTGGTTGCTGTAAAGCAAGTAACTAGACTGTTGTTGTATAAAGCAACTAACGCAACACTATTCACAGTTTCTTCTTCACTACCATACTCACTTCTGGATTCGTTCTCACTTCAAGTGCTTGTATAGGACTTCTTTTTTCTCTTTTTCAAGGTGTTAGCACATTTTGCTTGCACATGTCTGAAGCCTTGATCCTCATGACATTGAATTTTCTTCACTTTTCTTTCACCCTTTTGAGTTTTTGCCTGTTGTTTGAAATTATTATTTGATGAGTTTTACCTAAAATCGGATATATCATTCTTTACTTTCTTTAACCACTTATTAAAATTTCTTGTCAATAACTACATATCCTCATTCTCATCGGATTCATCTTCAAAGTTATTCACGGCTTTACCAATCTCGACTTGCAATGCCAATCCTTTGCTCTTCTCTCGATTATCCCTCAACAAATTCATCTCAAAATTGGTAAGAATCCTAATTACCTTATTCAAAGACAACTCAATGATATCATGGGCTTCTTCGATGGCCGTAATTTTTGGTATAAATCTCGGAGGTAACGATCTCAATGTCTTCTTAACCAATTTCACGTAAGAGTACTTCTTCCTGAGCTGATGTGCTTAGTTTGATATGTCATGCAGTCTCTCATGGAAGTCTCTAATGGTTTCACTGTCATCCATCTTCAGCTCTTCAAATCTCACAACCAACATTTGTAAGTTTTGAGGTTATCTCAGATTTCGATCGTTCATGTATATTCTCCAAAGAGTCCATACTTCTTTTGTCGATTCATAAGCTAATATCATAAAAAAGTGACCTTTATCGACTGCATTGAAGATGGTGTGCAGGGCTTGAGAATTTCCAAGCGCTCTCTCTTCTTCAGCCCTTTTCCACTCATATGTATCTTTAAGCACTATTTTTCCCTTTTCATCAGTCTTCACTGGATGTGTCCAACCATTTACAACCGAGTTCCATGCTCATTGTTCCTTGTGCCTAAATGAATATTTTCATCTGTGATTTTCACGTAGGATAATTTGAACCATCTAACGACGGTGGCCTGATGATTGATGTCCCTTCTCTTATAGCCATAATTATGAAACAAGGATCTGCACCGACTTGATATACTAAGCACTAATTCTGTGACCCGCTTTGATACTAATTGAAAAATTGTAGGGGTGTAGTAGTTTTGTAAAATCTTCGATTTATCGCAGTCATTTCTAGCACAACAAAAAATGTACAAATATAAATCAACATCGATATTTGTTAATGCAGTTCCACATACCTTACCTATGTCAGTGGGGCCCTCACCCAGCTCAATTCTTTCACTAAAGACAATAGTTTTATACAAGGCTTTATTGAGCCGACACCATTCAACCCTTGACACTATCTCTTGTCCTCACAACTTATGAAAGATTTCACTCCTAATAACACAACTGACTCGTGTTAACCTTAATAGAGGATTTTTCTCAACAATATTTTAACGAAAGAACATTAAATAAATAACTCAAGTGGTTAAACAAAAATTTAACATAAATAAGAACACTTGAGAAAGAACAAAAAAACAACTCCCCTACATATTTAGCTCTACTGAAACAAGTCTGAAAGTTGTCACCATAAACTATGGACTGATCCACACAAGCACCAATATTAATTCACAGTAGTAGAATGAAGACACCAAGTATAATAGCCCATGCAAACAACCCAACTTTCCTTCAACCTACGACAACACCTTCCAAAGCGATGACTCACGTATACAACAACACACTTTTAGCTATCTTGCAAAGTTTTGCATACCCAACAATGTGATATGCCCATTCACCATAGATCAACCCACACCAAGATGAAAACCAAGTCACACATAAGCCTCCCTCAAAATAGCAAATAATCAGATTAAAGACAACGTCATACACACATCCATTCACCGGCAACCAATACTAGAAAACATCATGTGTGTATATAGCAGAAGCAAATCATGCACACCACATCAAATAAACGCCCAGCCAAACCTTCACCAAGTCACTAACGTTTCAAGACACTAACAAAATAATCACTCATGCAAGCCTACCTTGCTACAACAGAAAGAAACACAATTTCTATCCATAATCTGACATAATCCACTTGAACTTCAATTAAAGATAAATTTCTAATTTCACTGTAATTCTTATACCAGAGTCCAACTCAAATAAGGAGTGTCACTTATTTACACCATATCTTGATTTGAATTTTTAAACATTATATTGAAGACCCAATAATAAAAAATGCAAAAATTAAATAATTGAGATATACTAAATATCTTAACAATAAGGAAGTTGTGCAAGCTAGATTGACCAAAAAATTAGTTAAGAGTCAAAATAATTGCAAACTGCATAGATTGGATATTTTGGTGGGAACACAGTTGTTTAGGCACATTAACAGCTTAAAACATGAATTATGGGCAGTCCAAAATCACCTTTAACTCTATGGTTGATTGGGATAGTTGTAATTACTTTTGATAGTTACTTGGTGGTTATTCAGTTATATCAGTTGGTTGATTGGTTTTCTAAATTATCCCTCCAATAGTTGTGTTGTTTCGACAAGATACAAACTAGTAAATAAATTTTGTTGGTTCAAACATAATTCATAAGCAGTTAGGATGCAACTACAAAAGTACCATTAGTTTGTGTCTTTTTAAAAAGAAAAGATGTAAGGCATAAGGCAGCCTGCTGTAAGTCCTCGTCTTGTGCTATAAACATTTGTGATATGTTAATGAAGTCCCTTAATTACCTATGTCTTACTTCATTTATATCCTAAAAACATCCTTAAAACATATGCACAAAAGAAGTTTGATAAAATGTGCCTGAGGCTGACTTGGGTTATTGGCTATTTACTTAATGTTGTTAGTGAATCTATTGGTGAGTTTGAAGAAACAAACATATTCACCTATATTCTATCAAGTTTTCTTGAATAAGTCTTAAAGTGTAAAACTTGAATTGCACGTACAATAAGTATTTGACATAATGTCGTTATGAAGTGTTCACCGAGTGTTTGATATATTACCTTATTGGGCTGCACACAAATTGTTCCTCAGAATTTCATTGAAAACTTAATTAATGAATTAAGTTATGAAAAAGTAGACTCGAGTGTAAACATCTGACCTCAATTTAGCTCCTATTATAAGTGTTATGAGAGCATGAAATCAATGAAACAATGGCGACAAATGATGGGAGGAGATAACATGTAAAAATTGAGGGAAAGTTTGGCACGATCAGAGCAATTTCCTAGGTCAGTACTACAAGAGGAAATGTAAAGCCCATGATAGAAAAAAGGAGCCCAGCCATAATAATTGACTCAGCCTATAAAACTATTAAACATATGGGTGTAAATAGAAAACAGCAGTTGAGAATTTTAATGCCAACGAGAAACAAGACTTCTTTATTTTTCTGTCCATTTTTCTAGTTGGCAAGTTTTTAAATCTACCATTATTCTCTTGCATGTGAACAAATCGCGGAGGTTAACAACCCAAAAATCCCTTAGAATGACATAAACTTCATATAGATAAAAGATTTTCCAACAACAATTCTATGCCTTGTATTGTGATTTTTAGTCATCCTACACTAATTTATAGTTGGGTTATATGTTGTGATTGTTTGGGACAATAAATTGAAGTCATGGAAAGAGATAAAAATGGAGAAAAGATGGCTGAAAATGAGAAAAAAAGAAGAGATAGGAGAAGAGGAGAGTGTGAAGAAGAAGACAATTTTGGAAAATCTGAATTGTATTAAGGGGCAAAATAGGAAATGTAAAAGTTAAGAGTAAAATTGGAATTTAATATCAAGAAGTGTATTTTTGTATTAATAAAATAAATGAGGGTAAAATAGTACTTTTAATAATTAAGGGTGTTTAGGTTTAGCAAGGATATTTTTTATAATTGAGAAAAAAGTAGAAAAGAGATTAATGTAAGATTATTAAATGTAATTGAATTGAAAATTTTTCTTATATAAGTCTAATAGAATTTTGTAATGTTTAGGTTCGAAGGTTAGAATAAGGAGTAAATTGGACTATCAATTAGTTGAATTCGAAATTTAAATAAGGAAAATCTTAGGCTGTACTTTTAGAATAGTGTACGATTCTTGAAACTTTTAATTTTTGTTATTTAATAAATTATTTTATAACGAATCATATTTTGAATTAGTCATTAATAAAATTAACGATTAACAATTACATTTATAGATTTCTAAATTATATGAATTGTGTTTATTTTATTTTACAAATAATTATCCAAGTACAAGGTGTTTCACTTTCATATTTTGTTACATATTATGAGGTGTATTGCTTATTAATTTGGTGAAAATGTGTTAATTAAATAGAGGCAGGCTGATAATAGGTTATGAATAAATGGTGTAAATCATGAATCTGTGACTTGCCTATGATATGCTATATTCAATGGTTATAGATTAATAGGTTGTTTAAATATGAGTTTGTGATGGCTAGGTATCTGTCCATGGAGTAGGTACTAGAGCCCGAGGATGTCCTGTGCTGATGGCTAAGTACTAAAGTAGTACCAGGGTACCAATTTAGATTAAGAAATTGAGGTACTATGTGCTGATATTTATACAACTAATTACATTTCCACTTGGTGAGAGATTATGATGAGTAGAGATGAGTCGGTAGACTATTGAATGTAAGCCTATTAGGTTAAGTAGGGCCTAGACAATTCAATTAATTATGGGATAAAACATAAATGGCATTAATAAAATAATATTAGTCTTAATCATTGCTTTGATAAAATTTTAGATGTTTGTTAATTATTCGGATAGGCTGAGTAATGTTTTGTATTTTAGTAATATATGTATGTTTTAGTCACTTGAGTATTCTTTTATGTTTATATATTAAGTTATCTAATTTTAAAGGTATGGTTAGTTACCTTTATTAAGTAAGCATCTCCCTCCTTACAACTATTTTTTCAGGAGATAGAGATATTACCGATAACTCTAGTACACGTGATTGATAGATTAGAGTTTAGGGGAGACCAACATATTAAATTGAGTAAAATTGTTTTATAGTATATATTTTCGAATGTGACAATTTGAGTAATTGTATTTGTATAGAATACTTTTGTGACTGACGAACATCCTTTTTTTGGAACTAATGAAGATTTTAGTAATTAATGTTATGCTTTGGAAATAATTTGAATAATTGTGGATTAAGAGTGTTTGGAGCATCACAAGAAAATTTTTCATTAACTACTCAATTGAAAGGCATGAATGGGGCAATAAAAGACATTAAGAAAAGAGTGGATGATGGTGAAGCCAATAGGCAAGTGAGTATGATGGAAAATACATTAGTTATCACTCCTCCAAACTGATGTTGTTCAGAATAATTAGGTTAAATGGATAAGGTTGAAAGTCTTAAAGTTGAAATGTTTCGATGGTGTCTAAGATGTTAGGATGTTGGAGAACTTTATGTGAGATATGCTGTAACACCCCACTCTATTAAGACACATACCCAACATCCTAAGTGATATCCGAGTACGTACCCCGCGAGGGTGGCATGTTAAAACAATCAATCAATCAGACACTCGAAACTCAGTACCAAATTTTTTTTTTTTCAAATTTTTCACGTGTGTACGCAGAAATCAATAATCAAATTCGGGCCCATACTTTTGTTTCATAAAACTCGAAATCACAATTATTATTACACTTTGATCAATTTCAATTACAAAACATTTCCAATTACAAAAGTTAATACAAAACAGAAGTATTCAATAATACAAGTTACAATAATTGCAGAAGACTCAATTCGACACAAAAGTAAGAAAATACAAATGCAGACATGAACTGATCCCAACCTCTATCTCTTACTTGAATGCAGTGGCTATACTCCCGTTTGCCTAACGAGGTAACTCTTCTAAGCCTAAAAAAACAATTGCAAATTTTGGGTGAGTTTTGCAAACTCAATGAGTGACCATCCTCGATGGCTCACTTGATCACATAACACATATAATTCATATATCAACACATATTACTTGATCAATCATTTTTCATTTCACATTCAACACATATCACATTCAGAAACCAGTCAACTATTTAAAATATACCTATCATATGCATATGCAGTGCTCATGAGACTCATTTTCTTTTATTATTGTTATGACCGAATGCCTATAACTGTCCCGTATCCATTATGGATACCGAACTCATTGATAACTGTTTCATATCCGTTGGGGATACCGGGCTCATTTTACATAATGAGCCTTTAGCTCTTAATCACTATCTAAGCTTTAAGCTCTTTTTCACATTCTGAGCTTTAAGCTCTTTTTTGGTAGCTACTCAGTTTACAACAGCCTTTATCTGTTTATGCATTCATGTAATGGAATGCATCAATCGCATATGATCAATCAATCACTTTCACATGTCATCAGACCTTAGTCTGGTATTCAACATTTAAGTTAAGAATCACTTTTTCATTCTTCGAAACTAGGTCCGGCATTTAACAATCAAGTTATGTATCACATATTTCATCAAATTCACATATAGGAGCACTTTAATGTTTCCATATATTTCAAACTCCTCAGACATTCAATGTCCAGAAATTAGAACAATCACATTCACATTGCATGCTCATTCAATACGTAATACAAACAGAACAATCAGGAAGTAAGACCATCTAGGTCGACTCACAGTACTCTCCAAAAATTAGCATTAGCTTTCATGATCCAGAAGTGTCTAATGCAAATGTTCTATCCTGTGTATCAAAATCAAACAACACACATATACACACATTATTAATTGCATAATTGTAAAAGTGTCTATTAATGCACATATATGTATATGAAATATGCACAATACATATTCATGATAATCCCAAGTATCACTCTATTATTCTCTTCACGTAAACATTCATATTTCCGAACTCACATAAGTATCATTTATACTTATGGTTTATACCTCAATAGAACCATTAAAATCAAAATTCATAACTCATTTCATCAGTTCAGATTTTTCCTGAAACATACCTTCGGGTCTACTGTTCATGATCAATCTAACCAAAAAAATGAAATAATTTGGCAATGCTTTCTTCTAGAAAATTATTCTCCTGTCTCTTAAGTTTCTAATGACACCAAGCTCATTCAATTCGGTTCAAAGTTATACTCCAAACATTTTTGGACTGTTCTTATACTGCAACAGTACCCTGTACTCAACTTCCATCCAGAAATAGAAATTTTTAGAGACAGAATTAAAATTCGACTTCTTCATGAAAGTTATATCCATATGTCTCTACTTTAATCTGAATTAAGAATCAACTCATTTAAAAATCTAAAGATCAAGATATACTCAAAATACCAAATCATGTTCAATGAAAATATTCCAGTTCACTTCCTTATTTTCATCCTAAATTCATCAATAAACTCTCTCCCAAATGATTTCACATGGCCATAAAATTTTGTGGAGAGGAAGAACAATGTGTTATCAATTTTTTGGTTCAAAAATCAAGTCATTTGGAGGTCGTAAGAAGAAGTTATGGCCAAAAGAGTCAACGATGTTTAAAGTTGTCAAACAGCAGTATACCTTCACTGTGCACGATCGTGCATTTCCATTTGATCCTCCAATGTCACGATTGTGCAACCACTTCATGACCCCTTAGAGTCACGATCGTGCTTGTGCAGGATTGTGTACTACCTTTTATTCCAACTTCTTCCAACTCTTCCTAAAATAGACCTTCGAGTTAATCTTTCATGGTCATTTTGACAAGGTATATGAAGGATTTAGGCAAAACATTCTTCTGAACAATTGTTCCTTTATGCCTTAAGTTTCTAATGAAACTAATTTTATACAATTTGGTTTAGTGTTCTGCAAGTTATAAACACTACAGACTGTTCCCAAACCATGATAGAATCCCAAAGTTAACTTCAAGCTAAATTTTGAAACTCTTAGAGATAGAATTCAATTTTGATATCTTCATGAAAAATATAGCCCTATGTCTCTAATTTAATCCAAATTAAGAATCATTCCATTTGGACATCTACAGATGAAGATGCTATCAAAAATAGAAAATCACACTCACGCATATATTTCACATCTTCTCATTTTCATCTTTCATTTTTCTGCACTTTAATTTTTTGTACATTCTCCATTTTCAATTCCTATTCAACTCAACACACTCACAAACAAATCAAAACCATGATTAAAAACAAACATCAAAAACTGAAGCTCATGCACGTATCTCTTCATATAACTCTGCATGTTTTCTACACCTTCTTTTCGGCATTCTTTTCATTGCTATATTTTTTTCTCACATCCCTACATCACCTTAAACCTATCCTTTTATCTTTAAACTCATTTCACAGCCAAGACGATTTTTGAATGAGTTTGGTTAGGTGTAGAAAAAGTCATGGGCGTGACTATCATTTCTCACACTCCTGAGAAGAGGTGAATGTCGCGACTTTGATGGTTTGAAGGCACAGTGAATAATGCTCAGTGAAACAGAGCATATATCAATAATTTCTTTCATGAATTTTTACACTCTTCTCATACATATTTTCAATGATCTTTCAACTCCAAAAATCATTTAAATACTATCTTATAACATCTTGATCCTCAAAACACTTAAACAAAAATATCATCAAACTCATCCTTCGTCCACAGTAAACATGAAAATGTCCGTTTTTACATGAAAATTTGATATTAACTAAATCATCAAATTTGTCTCATAAATCAATCACCTAGAAAGATTTACAGATACTTACTTGATAAAACTTCAAATTCTTCCACAATCTTAGGAAAACCTAATTCTTCATGCAACTATATACATCATCTTGAAGGTCATTTAGGTTAGGTTTTCCTTTAGTGAAGGTGTAACATCCTGTTACTCATTTTGAGGCTAGATTAGCAAATATTAGAGATTAGTAAGAAATTAGAAAATCCATTTCATGCTCATACTCTTGAATATTGAATTTTTGCACATGAAAAAAATTGTACATGTATTTATAGACATTCTGGATATAATTAATTTATAATTGAATTGTGAATGTGATTTTGTTGATAATTGTGGCTTTTATTTGTTGAAAATTGATTTGG
>JANQAP020000595.1:463560-484266 GCA_026874005.2 Erythroxylum coriaceum | reverse complement strand
CACTAAATGGGTCTCTTCACACCTAATCAAGACTTTCTCTAAGTTATCCAAGCATGCATCAAATGAAGTACCAAACAAAGAGAAGTCATCCATGAAAATTTCAATGCAAGATTCAAGCATGTGAGAAAAAATAGCCATCATGCATCTTTGAAATGTAGCTGGAGCATTGCATAAACCAAACTGGCATGCATCTATATGCAAATGTACCATAAGGACATGTAAAAGTTGTTTTCTCCTGATCTTCCGGGCTATCGAAATTTACAAATATCTACTATATCCATCTAAGGCACAATAAAAGTCATGTCCATCTAATTTCTCAATCATCTGATTAATGAAAGGTAAAGGAAAATGATCTTTCCTGGTGGCATCATTCAACTTTCTATAATCTATGTACATTCTCCACCCAGTTACCTTTCTAATGGTTATTAATTCTTTTTTTTCATTTTTAATCACAATGGTGCCTCCTTTCTTTAGCGCCACCTGCATAGGACTAACCCAATAAGAATCATAAATAGGGTAGATAATACCTACATTTAAAAGCTTTACTACCTCATCTTTCACTACCTCCTTCATGTGTAGGTTAAGTCTCCTCAGGGGCTGCACCATCGCCTTGCTTCCATCCTCCATGAAAATGTGGTGCGTGCAAAATGAAGGGTTTATACCCTTAATATCCTTAATAAACCACCTAATGGCCTTCTTGTGGTCCCGTAGTACCCTCAACAGCTGCTCCTCCATGGCACCTAACAAACAAGAAGAAATGATAACTGGTAAGTGCTCAGGTGGGTTAAGATAAACATACTTCAAATGATTTAGAAGAGGTTTAAGGTAAAGAGAAGGAGGCTCTTCAATTAAAGGCTTCGGAAATAGCTTGGCTGGATGTTAGAGAGGCTCGTATGCTTTATAATGTGTCCAATAAGCCTACTCCAACTCAACTCCAATATCCTCTAACTCTTCTTGCAATTCTTCCCCTAACTCTTCGATCATTCCTTACGCTCCCCCTTCCAACAAATTTGCACAACCAATAGAAGAATTATCAACATCAGAAGAATAAATATCAATAAAATGGCAAGAGTCAAGAGTAGAATGATGCTTCATAGCATTGAACACATCAAACACTAATTCTTCATCTTGAAGTCTCAAGATGAGCTTTCCACGCTGCACATCGATGATGGTCCGTGCAGTGACCATGAAAGGTCTCCCAAGAATGATGGAGATGTCTTTATCTTCCTCTATGTCAAGGACCAAGAAATCTACCAAAAAGACGAACTTCTCGACCTTAACCAATACATCCTCAATGACTCCCCTCAGATAAGTAATAGACCTATCTGCCAACTAAAGCGAAATAGTGGTAGGTTTGGGCTTCTCTAATCCTAACTGCCTGAAAATAGAAAGAGACATTAAGTAATGCTCGCATCCAAATCCATTAAAGCCCTATCTATATGCAAATCACCAATAACACAAGGAATAGTAAAACTCCCTGGATTCTTAAGCTTCGGTGGCAAATTTTTAGATAATATGGCCGAACACTCCTTATTTAGATTCATCGTGGCATACTCCTCAAGCCTCCTCTTATTAGATAAGATTTCTTTCAAAAACTTAGCATAAGAAAGCATCTGTGTTATGGCCTCAATAAAAGGACTATTTATATACAAGTTTTTAAACATCTCAAGAAAATGACCAAACTGCTTATCTAATTGCGTACCTTTCAGGCTTAGGATAAGGGATTCGAGGTCTTACCAGATATGTGATGGGGTCAGCAAATAACCTTGCATGATCCTCCTTTGCAGTTGGTGCTTCCTTGGCCTTCTTGTTACCCTCCTGACTCTCTTCTTCTTCACTCCTTTCCACTTCTTTATCCTTCTACTTCTCCTTAACTTCCTCAAGCTATCTACCACTCCTCAATATGATTGCCTGTGCATGTTCTCTCAGGTTTGCCTCAGTAGTGTTAGGCAATGAACCTGAAGGTCTTTCCTTCAATAAACTTGCAATCTATCTCATTTGATTCTCCAAGTTTCTAATAGAATATTCTTGATTTTGCATCCTAACCTCAGTAGTGGAAATGTACTTCGAGAGTAGTTCTTTAAGATTGGATTTCTAAGGTGGCATAGGATTTGGAGCCTTGAAACTTGGAGTTGGTTGTCTCTAAACGTTGGATGTCTGCAGTTGAGTCATTTGATCATTCGGTCAAGAGAAGTTTGGATGATTCCTCTACCCTGGGTTGTAGGTATTAGAATATGGATCCCCTCTCTGTATGTTATAATTGCCCACATAATGGGCCTCTTCTATCTCTTGAGCAAAAGGATTCCCAACTTGACACTCAGAAGATGCATGGAAATCTTCACCACAATGCTCGCATATAGTACAACTCTTCAATGAAGAACTAGCCCCTCCTCTCACACTGTGCATCAGATTATCTAGCTTTTTCGTCAAAACATCCATCTGAGTTGATAAAGCCACTGTATTGTTTATTACATGAGCTCCTATAGGTCGTCTACGATGCCTTTCTGTATGATACTAAAAGCTGCTGGTGGCCATCTCATCAATCAAACTATAGGCATGATCTAGTGTCTTTCTCATTAAACTACCTCTTGCTGTAGCATCTATGGTACTCCTAGTCGATGGGGTCATTCCTGTATAAAATGTGTTAACTTGCTGCCATGTGGAGAACCCATGACTAGGACACTGTGTCAACATATCTCGAAATTGCTCCCACACTTCATATAGGCTTTCATTTTCATATTGGGCAAAGGAAGTGATATCATTCTTCATCTTTGCAACCTTGGCAGGAGGAAAAAATTTAGCCAGAAATAATCTCATCATCTCATTTCACGTAGTAATCGATCCTGACTGCCAACCATGCTCTGACCTTATCCCTTAAAGAAAATGGGAATAACCTTAATCTTACCGCATCATCTGACACTCCATTCTGCTTGAACAGATCACAAATATCCAAAAAGGTCTCCAAATGGGTGTTCGGATCCTCTAAAGGTAATCCTCCAAACTAAGATGCTCTCACCATGGATGTAATGCTGTGAGGAATCTCAAAACTTGCAGCTGTGATCATCGACCTTATAATGGGAGGCATGGGTCTATTATTGTGTCCCATAGTCAAATCCATCATAGTCAACTCCCTTCTCTCTTCAGGACGTGCCATCAGCCCCTCATCGTGTTGTTCCATCTCTACAAACTGCTCTTCACTAATCCCTTCTTCTATATTACTATTTCGAGCCAATTTGGTTTCCTTGCGCAACCTGTAAACAGTTTTTTCAATCTCAATATCAAGTAGCAAATTCTCGGGCCTTTGACCACTAGTGAGCATAAACAAAATGAAACAAATAAAAAGCAAAACAGAACTAAAAATTGAAAATAAAACACACCAAAGTAAAGCAATCAAGCAAATAGCTAAAATACGCAAATAAACAACGAAGCAAGAATTAAATCTGAGACAATTAATATCATCTAACCTAATGACTCACAATAAAGAAAATTCTCGCCAACGCCGCCAAAAACTTGTTATAGTATAAACAAAGCAATATAAATTAAATTCTATCTAGACCAACTAGAGGCAAGTGTACCTCATCGACAAGTAATATAAAACAGTAAGAACCAGATATTGTACCCAAGGGATTCCAACAATAAGACAATTAAATTAAACGATGCAAAATTACTCAGACGATCAATAATTGATTGATTTGAAAATAAAATAAAGTAAGCGAATCAAGGAAATATGCAAGATGCAAAGTACGAATTAAAAAATGACCAAATGATAAAAATTGGCTAAGGTATCGGATTTTAATTGAATTAGGCACTAAAACTTGTAACGGTGGATTGTTTTAAGAGTTACTTCACTTAAAAAAGTTGAACCCAATATTCATAAGAACTCCTTTTTCTTTTAAATCTAAGTTACCTATTTGGTTCATAGATAATTCAGAATTTAAAAAAAACATTCAATGCAAGAAGCCTAAAATTAAGTTCGTTAATCCTAGGTATCCTCACATAAGATCCTAAGGTTGGTCTACGATTAGTCTCAAGTATGTTGTTTGATTGATTTTCTAATAAATTAAATCCTAATGGTTATGGCATTCAATCATCTAAGGCCCTAATATAGTTAATCAGTTTAAATTAGGCTAAATATGCATTCAATCAAGCAAATAAAACAATACCACAAAAATTGTCCCAATCTAATATCAATCCTAACCTCAACCAAAGAAAACTTACCTACACATATTCGTCAATGTAACATAAATCATGGTCATGATATATAATTGCATTGATTAAATCCACAAAAATTAAAACAAATAAGGAATAAAAACAAACCAAAAACACCAAATATTTAGTCTTCTCCCACTGCTGTATTTTCTCTCACGCCTCTATCTTCAGCTGCAACTGTCTCCTTCGTTCGTGTTCATTGACATGACAAATAAACTCTACAGTCCACCCTTATTCACACACTCACGCTGATCCTTATCTCACTAGTCTCACTTCACAAGCTACTCTGTTCACGCTACTCTTCTCTAGCCTCTCTATCTATCTCACTCACGTCCACACTCTACCACGCTACTCTCCTTTTGCTACCTTTACGCAGCCCAGTCTTCAATTAACTTTCACTGTCACGCTACTCTCTTCTTTTTCCCACGCACCTAAAATTTTTCAACGTAGCTCCAGCCTCTCTTAACGCTGCTCTCCTTCTACCACGCTACTCCTCTTCTGGTTCACTTTTCTATTCCCTTATGCCCTATTCATTGATGTGATGAATAAGTTCTTGGTCTACCTTTATTGCCACTTTATTCACGCACACTCACTTCGTTCCTTATTCTGCCGCCGCCACCCTTTTCTTCTTTCCTGATGTGTCAATTAAGGTTTTTTTTTGGTCCCTTCTTTTCAAGCACAAACTCCTCTCTTTTTCTTGTATTGGCCAAACTGTTAATGTTTTTAGGTGGCCAAAATGTTAATGTTTTTTATCCTTGCTTCCTTTGAGAGCTTTTCTTGCTTTAGGCTTTTAAAGGTTCCAAATCTAATATATGCCTAAAATTAAAACAAATAACTCTTAATTAGTGCAATTTAAACATTAAATGGATAAGAGTTTAGTAAATTATGTACCTAAAAGTAATATAAAATGCCCATTAACAACCTTTTCCCTAATAAAGTGACAATCCATCTCAAAATGTTTTATTCTCTCATAATGCACAAGATTTTTATAGATTTGAATAGTGGATTGATTATCACAGTACATCACAATTTTTCCTTCATACTTCAGCTTGAAGTCTTCAAGTAGATTCTTTATCCAAAGCACTTTACAATAAGCAAAAGTCATAGCTCTATACTCAGCCTCAGTTGAGCTTCAAGCCACTACTGATTATTTTTTAACTTTCCAAATAACCATAGCTCCTTTATACAAAACTCAAAAACCAAATATGGATCTTCTAGTGTCTGGACATGTTCCCCAATCACTGTCTGTGTAACATTCTAAGTGTGTATTTTCTTTAGTGTTTAGTATAATTCCCTAACCTAGTGTTCCCTTCAGATATCTAACTACTTTCAAGGTTTGCTGTCAATGTATCTTAGAGGGCTTGTTCATGAATTGTGATAGAATATGCACTAAATAATTAAGGTCAGGTTTTGTAAAGGTGAGGCATGTTAGTTTTCCAATAAGATTTCTATAAGCTGATGCGTCATTCGGAAAATCCTTATCCATTTGTCTTAGTTCATGAGTTAGTTCAGTATGTATTAGACTTAGTTTTTACACCTAGCAATCCACATTATTCCACAAGATCTAATGTATATTTCCTCTAACACAACACTATTCCTTTTTCTAATCGTGCAATTTTAATTCCAAGAAAGAATTTAGGTTATCCTAAGTTTTTAAGTCTAAACTTGGTACTCATAAATTTGAGTACTTTATCAATTCCTTCCTATGTTTTACATTCAATTAGAATGTCATCTACATAAACCAATAGTAATACCAAACCATTAGATGAAGAAGCTTTAGTGAATAAGCAATAATCTGACTTAAACTAAGAGAAACCAAACTCAAGTAGAGTTTTAGTAAACTTGGAGTTCCACTATCTAGGGCTCTGTTTGGGTTCGTAAAGTGATTTTTTAAGCTTGCATACTAGATGATCAGTTGTTTCATGCTTCTCCCCCTTTAGTTAATAGCCTTGAGGTAATTCCATGTATACATCTTCATGTAATTTGCCATTTAGGAATGCATTGTTGACGTCAAGTTGTTATAATTTCCAACCAAGTTTTGCAGCTAGTGTAAAGAACAATCTTACATTGGTTTGCTTAACCACTAGACCGAAGGTTTCATATAGTCAAAACTAGTTTTTTAATCAAAACCTTTTGCTATAAGTATTGCTTTAAATCTTTGTATTACCCCATCTGAGTTTATTTTGGTCTTATATACCCATTTGCACCTAACTATGTGTTGTCTAGAGGAAGACATACTACTTCCTATGTAAAATTCTCTTCCAAGCATGTAACTCTTTAGTCATTGCTTTCCTCCAATGTTCCACTTGCATAACCTTATGATAATGAATGGGTTCATGTAAAGTTGAAAATGCAGATATAAAACAATTATATTTCTTAAAGAGGTTAGATGTTGTGAGAAAATTAAAGATGGGGTGTTGAGTGGTTGATTAAGAATTTTTCTTAATGTTATATTAATATATATCAAGATATTTTGGGATTTTGGATTGTCTTATTGATATTCTAACTAATTGTGGAAGGCTGGTAAGTTGATTGAATGATTGAATATGAGGTGATTGAGTTAGTGAAGTAAAATTATCTTATAAGGATGATGCAGGCAATGAAGTGATGTAATTAGGAAAACATCTTAATGCATTTTCAGGCTCATTACTATCACTGCTATATAAATGTGATGTATTTGGTGAAATGTTACAGTAACCAGTATTAGGAAAGAGATGAGAGTGGTTACTAAATTTGTTGATGTAAGATGAGTAATTGGAATCAAAAGGAAAGATATGTTTATGAAAAACAACATCTCTTGAGGTAAAGAGTTCATGACTATCAAGATCATAGACTTTGTATCCTTTAATGCCAATGGGGTATCCAATAAAAACATATTTCTTTACTCTAGCTTCAAATTTTTGTTTGTGATTGTGAAGTGTGGAGATAAAACAAAGAGAACCAAAGACCTTCATGTGTGTACAGAGAGGTGTTTTCCAAAAAAAAAATTCATAAGATATCCTTGCAAGATTTTTATAAGTATTTTATTGATTATATAACATGATGTGAGTATGGCTTCTACCCGTAATTTTTTAGGAAGGTTGGACTAAAACATAAGAGCTCTAGCGACAACAAGTAAAAGTTGATGTTTTCTTTCAACCATGGCATTTTGTTGAGGAGTTTCAACACAGGAAAAATGGTGTATAATTCCTTTTTTAGCGAAGAATGGTTTCATGTCAAGTTCCTTAGCATTGTCAGATCTTATTTGCTTAATAGTCCTATTGAATTGAGTTTTATTTAGTTTATAAAAGCCAAGTAGGATAAACCAAACATCTGACTTGTGTCTCATAAGATAAACCTAAGTGACTATAGTGAAATCATCCACAAATGTAATGAAATAGTGAACACCGATGATTGTTGTACCAAAGTATGGTCCCCATACATCAATGTGCAATAACTCAAAGGGGTGCTCAGTGTTTTTGACATGAGAGGGAAAAGGAAGTCTCTTTTTTTTGGCCAAAGGATAAATTTTATATATTTTATTAGAATAAGAAACTATATCAGGTTTGGATTTATGTATTACACCCAATCTGTTATGAGCAACATGACCAATCCTGTAATGCCAAATGTCAAACAATGATGACTCTAATTTGGTGTTTACATTGGAAACAAACATTGAATCAAGGTTATGTAAAGTACTAGAGACTTCAGATGTTTTTTCAAATGAATTTGGTGCTTATTGAAGAATTACAAGTCTACATGTTCTTTAGCATAACCAATCATTATTTGGGGAAATTGGCCTTGGATTTCATAATGTTTAGGAGAAAACACAGAGGAACATTTGTGAGTTTTCGTAAATTTACTGACAAATAAAAGGTTGAGCTTGAATGAGGTTATGCATATAACATTATGTATGTGTAGTGAAGATGAAAGTGATACTGAACCTAAATGTGTAACTTGAGCTCTTTGTCCATTTGACATCTGAACATATAAGTTTTTAACGTATTTGAAGTTATGTAAGAGTGAAGCATTATTGCATATGTAATTAGAAGCATTTGTATCTAACACCCATTTATCATGCAATGATATTGTAGTAACCTGAAATGCATCAAGTATGCTTGTGGTGAAGAAAAAGGTAGGCTAAGAGTTATGCATATGAAATTAGAATAATGTGCATTACTCAAATCACTTCGTTGTGTATTGTGGACAACAAAATTAGAGCTTGATGATTCAGCTATTAAAATATGTTGATGTATTGTTCCTTGTCCACTTAAAAGAGTTAACAATCTCTGCATCTTATTCTTGTTTAGTGTCATTAGACATGTTTCTTGGATTTGAGCAGATTCACTATCTTTGTTGTGTGAAGCAACATTTCCATATGAGCTAACTACATTAACCAATGTCTTTCCTTGTCTTTTTTATTTGCTAAATTTGAATTCAGAAGGAAAACCAATTATTCTGTAGCATTTTTCTTTTTTTATGTCCTTTCTTCCCTTAATGACTATATATAATTTCTGATTTTCCTTTCTTATTATGTTCTCCAAAACATGCTAAAGCAAATGGTTCAATTAGAGGCTGTGATAGACTTAGTATCACTCTCTTAGATTCATCTCTCATTCTTCCAAGTTAGAGAAAGGTTTCATCAATAAGACTTATGAAGATTGACGAGAATAAGACTCATTTAATCCATTCAAAAACTTAAAAACAACATCCTTCAATTCTTGATCCACATAATGCTGAAAACAATGTGAATTGCAGCTTCAACATAGGCAGTGAGGATAAGGTCAATAGTAACTAAGTTTCTCAAAGATCATGGTAAGTTCTATATAATACGCATCAACAAATTTTTTCCCTTAATTTAACATAGATAGATCATATTGCAATATGCATATTCATTTATCATCAGGTTAACCAAAGCATTTTTTTAGTAACTCCCATATTTTTGCAAGTGAGTCTATATGAAAAATTGTCGAAGTTAGTGATTGACTTATAGATTTCAACAACTAGGAAATGATTAGGTTGTTACATCGAATCCATGCATTGTAAAGTGGATCATTAATATCTGGTTTAAAGATTGTACCATCAATAAAATCATTCTTGTTTCTGATTGAAAAAGTAAGTATGAATGATTTGTTACATATAACATAGTTTAGTGCAATGAATTTTGGAGATGTAATTAGTGTGATATGATTATCTGACGGATCAATGGAGTAAGGAGAATTTAGATCTTCCACTATGATGAATTTTGTGATGAAGCTGCGCTTTGATTTGCCATGAGGACTTTGGTCAAGTATAAAGGCAACCTTGGTGCAGATTAAGCTATCATTGACGTCTTAAAAAGAAGCTAGCTCTAATACCATGTTGAAGCTTTAGAAAAATAGAAAGAGGAAACGAGAGATTGATAAACTTGCAGAATGTACACTAGTATTATTATTCCTTCAAAGTTGTATACATATACAAGTGTTTGATATAAATTACAACAGAAAATTGTTTTAAAAGAAACTAATTGAACTATTCTTGTTTGTTATGTACAGCTCATGTAACTATCTCCTTCCTTCTTCTTCCATTTCTTATTTGCTTCCAGAAGTAGATTTTTTTCTTCCTCAAAAAATATTTCAGGTTCAAAAAAATCAATATAGTATAAAGAAGAAAAACATCATGCATGAAGTTTCATAAGATAACGTCGGAATAGCTGAATTAATCGAGTCATTTGAGTCTCTTTTTATGCTCTTACACCCATAGCTGATTCCTGCAAAAACCTCATAACTTTGTCATTATGTCATATAGGGTTTTATTTTGCAGTCAAGAATTGGTTTAACTTTATAATTACCTATTGTTTTGTCCTTCCAAAATTAAATGAAAATATTGACTATGTTCTTTAGTTCAAATCTGATTGTTCTCATGGCCTTTAGTAAATTGGAAAGGAAGTGATTGTTGTAGCAGTAAGATCAATGAACTCAGGCTGTGAGGAGTTAGCCAATATTGCAATGTTATGAATGCCATCACCTTGTTCCTAGAATTGAAATTATGCGCTTTGTTTTCTCACATGTGAATAGATGTTGATACGGATCGATTAGACCTTATAAATCAATGGAAGATGAACACTTTCATATTTATAAGAATTAAATAGAGTTTAAAAGGGGCACCTTTGCATTTAGTAGTTCACGTATACGTGGATTAATGTTAATCCAAATCATGAAAATTCTAACAGATTCCTGATCTTTTATCAGAACTTCCACGGCCTTTGCGTGTTGGTACGAGATATCCTGTGTAAGAGTGGCAATCAACATTAAGCTGTGTTTTTCTCTAACTATTGCTCCAAACTTCTCCGTCATATCTAAATTCTCCGTCGACATCTCGTCTGTTAATGTCCAGTTAAAGTGGTATAGTAATTGAGCAAGTGAAGCATACAAAAGTTTGACGTAACTCGAAAGATCAATGTCAGACTATTTTTGCAACAAATTAAAAGTTCGAATAGTTTTAGTATCTTCTTTTCATACTTCAGGTTATTATTGCAAAATTGAGAAAAGTTGAAATTTTTCGTCATTTATCCTTAAAAAAATTAAGATTATGAAACTTTAGGTTCCTTCGGAGATGAATTTCATCTAAGAGATCCTTTTTTAGTAAATTCAGTGGATTTTGTTTGAGAAATAACAAATATTATTAAACTGGAATGAATTCAATTATTTTCTTCTGTAGTGCAAATAATATACAAGTACAAAATTAAAACAAAGTCGCAAACAAGAATAAATGCCAACACAATGATAAAAGAATATGGAACCTGAAATTTGGTTTTGATTTCTAATTTAGCCAAATTAAGAACATTTACAATAAATCTTAACTTTTTAGATTACAAATTTTACAAGAGATGAAAAGCTTAACATATCCATAATTAATACCTGAGACTTGCGTTAGCACAACAACGTATTAATATTTAATCATCTAAATCTTGGTTTTCAGGTGAACATTAATATAAAATGCGATCAGAGCCAAATGTATTCTAGAGATTCAAATTCAAGGGTTCATTTTCCAATGGTTCAGTCCTCTAGGAACAATTAAAGCTTCTATGAAGCAACGCATCTCAGGGTGAGAAAAGCTGACAGATTGGATAAAGAGATGCAGAATTTTAAAATAACTAAAAGGCCGGTTGGTTCGCATAAGAAAATGGTAATAAGAATGAGAATGAATATACTGAAGAATGAGAATGGATATTACCATTATAATTATGATGGTTGGTTAAGAGGAAGGAATGATTACCATTACCATTGATAGTGGTTGGTTTGTAAAATATATTAAGATTAAAATATTATAATTCAATATTTAATTAATTATGTAACTAATTAATTATTTATTTTTTAGTTAATTATAATGTAATTAATTAATTAATAATAATATTTTAATTAATTATATTGTAATTTATTATATTTTAATTTATTAATTAATTACAATATTTTAATTAATGAATAATTATATTAATTACAATAGTTTAATTAATGAATAATTATATTTTAATTAATTAATTATATTTTAATTAATTAATTACAATATTTTAATTAATGAATAATTATATTAATTATAATAGTTTAATTAATGAATAATTATATTTTAATAAGTTATATTTTAATTAATTAATTAATTATATTTTAATTAATTAATTACAATATTTTAATTAATGAATAATTATATTTTAATTAGTTATATTTCAATTAATTATAATGTAATTAATTATATTTCAATTAATTATAATTTAATTAATTAATTATTAACAATATTTTAATTAATTAAAATATTTTAATTAATTAATTACAATAATTTAATTAATGAATTAATTATATTTTAATTAATTATATTGTAATTAATTAATTATATTTTAATTAATTATAATGTAATTAATTAATTAATATCATTATTTTAATTAATTATATTATAATTAATCATATTTAATTAATTAATTAATTAATTTTAAAAAAAGAGTCGTTACTAAAGAATAAGTTTCATTCCTCTACTAAATGGGGGTATGGAAGATTCACCAAAAGTGAGATATCAAAGCATTAACCCTATAATGCTAATCAACAACCAACCACTCACTTTTCATTCCTTACCCATTAACCTCTTCTCAAACCCACCAACCAAGCACCCCCTAGGACTTCTATCTATAATAAACATAACATACGACGGTTACTAGATCCTTTGCTCTATATATGTAATCGGCATCTGATATACATGATTGAAAATTATATTTTCTATTCTAAAATATACCTTGGAGTATAAAAGTTTCCAAGTACTAAATAAAAGTTTTGAACCACTAAATCTCTATTTAATAAAAAGTTTTATCAAAAATATATTAGAGTTGAATTTACCTATCATGGGGAATAAATTCTCATCCTTTTTGTTTCTTACAATTCAGAATTTATTTTTACTTTCTTTTAGGAATCTGCAAACCTTTTACTGTTTTTGTTTTCAGTTTTAAGTTTTCTTTACTCAGGAAAGTGAAACTTTTAATCTGTAAAATTGAATTACATGACTAGGACGTACGACTTCTACAGCAACTGCCACAGATTCTGTGTAGTTTTAACACTTCCACTATGAGACTATGCAACATCCCCACCTATGTAATGGTAGTGTGTGATTATTGCTAAACCTATCTGTCCATCTTTCCCAGAATCAACTCCAAGCTGAAGCAGAAATTAAATTCCTGTCCTTCCATCCCAACAGCATAGCTCCATCCTTCTCCGCCAGTGTGTAATGCTCTGAGTAGCATCTCAGCAAGCTCCGTATCACAGAGTTGACATAGGAACTCAAAGGGTATTGGCGAAATCCAGCCATTGTGAACCTGGACTTCCATTTCCCCAGGAGCTCGTGTCGCTCTACCCTCTCCTTCCCCTCACAAGCAATAATGTTCACGATGTCCTTCGCTAGGCACTGCTGTTCCACGCCAATTCGCTCTTTCTGGTCCCTCGGCAGCGTCACGTCGATGGACTCAAACATTGCCAGGTAGAACTCCATTGTTTCTACAAATCTAGCGAGGAAAGGAGTTGTGTTTGTATTCGATTCTTGCTCCACCAAAGTAGTTAGCTTGGGATTAATTGACTTCACCATTCGTAGCAGACCATCCCTTGGATTGGTCGTATCAACACTCTCATCAGGAGTGTGGTGGAGCTGCAAGGGGAAATTCACGACCAGAGCTTCGCCAGGCTTGAGTTCAAGCATTTCCCGAGTCACTTCAGGAGCAAAACCTGGAAGCTCGTTGAACTCTACAGGAATATTAAATTTCTCAGATATTGCTGCCAATCGTCTCCCGACTGCACCTAGTCCATCACCACGTGCATACTTGTTAACAGGGTCATCGATACCTGTAATGCGAACATGCGGAGCCCCACCTGGTCTAGCGGCAAGAGCTTGTAGGAGAGTCAGCCACTGAGTCCCCTGAGCAATTTGAAAGTCAACAATATGAATTCGGTCCTCATTTCTGCAGGCTTCAGCAATGGCTCCATTAGCTGCCATGTAACCGAACTTCAGGTATGGGGAAACTTCATACAGGATATGCATGTAGGAAAGAAGGTCCTTGCTTTCAAGCTCTCTACATCTAAGTGTACGGTATATGTTAGTTCCTGATAACTCCTTCCTAGCTACCAAGCCTTCTGTCAAGTAAGCCCCAAGGCGCTGTATTGGTTCTCCACTGATGGACACAACAGCTCTAGCCCTTTTAGTCAACCTATCAAAGTCAGTACTGTTGTTTTCAGCAAGAGCTTTAGCACAAGCAATCAACACTTGCTTCAAATTTCCTGGCGTTTTGTTATGTAAAGAAGCTTCCTCCACTGCTTTTTGACATTTCTCATCAAAAGCACCTTCCCCTGGCTGCCTATGTCTAGAGACAAACGATGGATTAGGCCGAATTAACTGAGAAGCCTGTTGTTGCCCCTGGATCCAGGACTCAGTTCTCTGACATGACGCCTGCGGCCTATTACTTTCCTCAATGGAAGCATTAGGCATGGTCGTATTTTCATCATCATCAGGCCCCATTAGAGCAGTCTCCAGTTGCTGCAGAGCATGTTCCATGTTCTGACTAGAGTCTTGCAGCAGCGAAGGGCTCAACCTATGAAGGTGACTTGTCGACTTAATCGAAGAGTTACAGCAAGGACTGATGCCTGAAATATTATCCAAAGAGCTAAGCAGCTCCTGACTATCATTTAACGTATCACAATCAAATTGTGTTGAAAAGGCTGAGCTCGGTGAGTTTCCTATTTCAAACTTGAGTGGCCTACTAGGCAGCAGCGATGGACGGGGTGATGAGTGGGATAGACCTGCACCAGTGACACCATAACTCAAAAGGCGGTGTGATTCCATACTACATAGAAAGAAAACTTGTGTGTTTAAAGCAATTCCAACCTGCGAAATCAAAGCAATACAAGCAGCTAAGCCTACAATATGGTATCATAACTCATGAATCTTCCAGCTTAAAATCTAAGGCGTATAAAATAATAGCAACACAGATTGTACTAACTTTCTAAACTAACATCATATTCAATTTAGACATGATCCTCTCATAACGCAGAAATTTACGCCCTCTTTCTTACAACTGTAAAGGAAATGATGAAGGTGCATCTGACCAGCCTCCGTAATCTAAGCAGCAGCTTGAAGATTACATAGATCTCTTGATGCACAATGAAGTTGGTTCAATATAAACTTATCCCCCATTTTGAACACAGTCTGTATCTTTATTTTATAATAATCAACCCCACAACACACCAGTGGATTCGTGTACGCCTAATAGGTGAAATACGTAAAAAATGAAACAAACTGAATCAAAAAGAAAAGCGGATTGGAAACTTGTTCCCACCAACTCTAGGAAAATCAGCTGACCAGCTGCAAATAAACCAAAAACATAGCTGACCATAAGCCAAGTTCAGAATAACGACTTCTTAGGTTCTACCTACTTATTGCTCACTGAACAAAATGGAGCAAAAGTTAGATGACATAAGAGTCATGAACAGAAACGACCAATCCAAAGATCTAAATTAAACCCAGTTTTTTCGCAAGCCGCAAATCACTCCTAAACTCAACACATAAAAGCCGTAAGCTTGATCGACCCCAAGTCCTTTCACAATATTCTTTTCATTCTTTTTAACCAAAGAAAACAGACCATTTATGAAATACACGTAAAGAAAAACAGAGGAAGTAAATGTCAGCGAAGCACGAAGACACTTCAGAACTTAGAAAACGAAGAGAGAAAACAAGTAGAGCAGTAATGTACTAACCAGAAACTGTGTGGAGAATAAGGAAGGATTGAAGATTTTGCCTTGACACTTGAGAACTGATATATCCTTTTGACTAAACAACCATAAGAGTTGTCCGAGTTTGATTTCTTTCAGAGCCTCGATTTGGTGAGTTTTTGCTTACTTCTGAGGACAGAATTCAGAAAAAATAAAAAAAGAAGCAGCCAAGTCTCAACTCTCAAGTATACATGCAGGTGGTACAGGGAGAGCCGGACAGATTTGACGGAGACTTTGTACGGAAAATAACGAAGACATAGAAATGGGTTTCGCGAGAAGGCGTTCGTGACGACTGACGACGATTCACCGACCATGTTTTGTTACTTACATGTGAGAACTGAAAAGTGAGAACATTCTATCTTGAATCTCCTTAGAACACGCGCTTTTTGCTCTGTTTCTTTCAGTTTATCGTCAATACTCATATTGGAAGTGAATAATTCTTTGAATTGGAGGACTAGAATTAAATGGTGATTTGGGATTGCAAATACTGGTTAATCAGTAATAATATCATAATTAATAATCTCTACAATACAAGGGAAGTGGACTTATTACCTTGTGGAAAGATTTTAATTGTTGACTGTATATTTGAAATAAATCAATATTGAAAAATAAATTAATCACAATAAAAATGTATAATAAAGAAAGTGATAGTATTATAAGGTTACTTTTGTAACAAAGAAGCTTCCATTTATTATGATTGTAACCTTAACTTCATAAAAAACTTAACTTTGATTTTATGATGAAATATATTAAATAATTGTAGGTTAATTATCTCGGTAAGATGAGTATAAATCTATTAATTTTTAATTTTTAAGAGTGAGTTTTTAAAAAAATATTTAAGAAAAAGTTGATGTATTGAAGAGATTCATTTACGGTTATTTAGATCCACTTTTATTTTTATATTATAAGAATAATTTTATTATTATTAATGGTGAATATAGTTATATTTTATTACTTAAATCAAATTTATAAATAAATTAAATTGATAAATTAATTAATCTTACTTTGATATTTTATATATGTCAAACAAATATTAATAATAAGTTAACTATATTTTATCAATAAGTAAAAATTTGTATATTTTTTAATAAATAAAATATTTTAAAATTTGGAAAATTGCGTATTTTAATATGTTTGTAAATTTAAAAAATTAATATTTGATATTAAATAAATAAATAAAAGTTATAGAGTTAATGATAAAATTATAATATGGTAAAAATAAAATTTAATATTAAAATAATAAGGAACCAAAATAAAAAATAAAGTAAAAGATTTAATTAATTAAGAACATAATAAAAATAAAAGTAAAGACACCTTCAAAATTAGAACCATGCTCTCTTATTATTTTTCAAATATGGAACTGAAATATAAAATGAAAGACAAGTAATAACAATAACAATTTGGAGAAAAGCTCTGCTTCTGTTTTATGAGCGTCTCTTACGCGCTGGCAAGGTGATAGTGGGTAATGCAAAGCAATTGTACATGTTTTTGAGCACCCGTCACGTGCGGTTGGGACCTGGACCTGGACCTGGGCGCGTCCAAGAAGCCGTTACACGTCAGCAACGACACTAATCAAAAGCAGGCATTGACACGTGGATGGTGGGCGCTTGTAGCATTATTATATTAGAAACTTATCTGAAAGGAAATTAATGTATTATCTGCCGTTGGATTGCTATGGTGTAAAGTTTTATTGGAGTCGCATGCAATTTGAGAATTCACATGGAAGATTATTATGAAGTGTAAAGGTGAAGTAATTGCTTGCGAAATTTTCATTTGGGAGATTGTAATGAAGTCTAAAGGAGAAGTTAAGTGCGTGATGAATTACATTAATCATTGAACTCATGGCCTTGATCATTTGGCAAATGACTAATAAATAATAATAATATAAACCCAAAATTTCACTACTAAGTTACGAAAGCGATTTGGATATCATTTTAATCGTGCTTAAAGATAATATGATCTGGGAGAGAGGTAAAAGATTAATTTGAATCGATTCTGCTTTGGGCATCATCAGAAAAACCAAAAGATAAGGGACAGTGAGACAATTTCCTTTAAACGAACGGAGCTAAGGATGAACGTTAATCGTTGAATAGTAATCTTTCTAAATCTTGTCCTATATTCTATAAATATGACACTCATGAAGAACATGGTAATCGTTGATTAGATATAAGGATGAATAAGCTTTAGTCTATTCGAGAAGCAATTCATGGCGGGTGTTTGTGTTGAGTTTATTAACTAGAATATGTATGTACCTAATCCAATAATTTATTCGTCGGTTGAACAAGAAAGGGCATAAAATCCTCTGTATTTATTAGACTGTTTCCTAACCTCTCAATTGTTGACTGTTGAGTGGGTAATATATCAAACTGGAAGCAAAATAAAATCCCCCTCTCTGCTTTCACGTGTGGATATTGCCAAAGCCGAAATCCAGAGGGAGGAGAGTGTGTTCCCATTTCCCACCATTTGTTGACATCATTCCCTACTTGTGCATTAAGGTTGATATTCTCTGAAGCCACGTTAGCAATTATGGGGTCCCACTTAATTTGTCATATTTGCCTCATTATTATTATGTTTATGATTATTAATGGAAGTATGATTATTATTATTAGTAGTACTTTTATTATTATCACAAGTTTCTTCTACAAATGATACATGCTAATGGGCAGTCAACATCAGTTAATCATGTCAAGAAGACGAACGAAGAAATTCCAGTTCACGATATTCATCCTTATTGCTTGGAAATGCAATTGTGAACCTAATCCTTCTTTGTGAATACCTTGGCCCAAGAAGTACTTGAATGGAAACATTTAAGTTCATGGCACAATTAAACTTTTTTTTTTTTTTTGGGGTTAGGACTAGCCATACTATATTCAGACAACCCAGAGAGTGTCGATTACTTTCAACCTTAATTTCTATCTTAAGATTTACTTATCTTTTGAATCTAAATGATTATCTACAGTCTAAAGATAAAATAAATAAGCTGCAAAATAAGGTGCATCTATATTGATGAGCAAAACCAATATGACAATTTCAACGAAAATCCCAAGTTTTTTATTTTAAATATGCAATTAAAACATTTCAAAATTTGCTTAAATCTTATTTTGACCAAGTTGAGATGATAATTGCTTGATCTCTTTGAGTCAAAGAAGATCGCAACATCAATAACACTGTAGGTTAAAGTGGCTATAAAAGAGACCTAAGTGAAATAGGAAAGATATACAATTTTCTATCTCTATTTTCCACCTTCTCACAAAATTTCTCTTCTTCTTTTTAATAGGTGTTAGTAGACGTCAGTAGCAGCTATGACTATTATTGATTAACTTTTTTTGATCTTATTTGAAGGGCGTTGAAGCCTTTTTAACTGTTGGGACATAATTGAGTTCTATTGCCAAAGTATTTTATCTGTTCATATATTGAATAGATCTTTCCGTCTTTTGTTTTTATGATTATTTTGATTATTTCTAATGCATTCCATTAGTTTATTAATTGAAATAGTTAACAACTAGATTAAATATTTAATACAAAAAAGTTCAATTCCTTAAGTCTTTACAACACTAAGAGTTTTTAATTTGGTAAAAGGCATAAACCTCTCTTGTAGTTTAAAAAACCATAGAAAAATCCTCCAATCTTTAAATTCTTTAAAAAACTCATTTTAGTTTTTAATTTCCTAAAAGAAACCCTTCATGTTGGTTAGAAAATAATGACAAAATATACACAATATAAACATTATATGTGGACTAATTAAATGTTGTTTACCTGAAGATTCAAACCAGCTCTTAAACTCAAAACGAGCTAATTAAATTTGACTTAATATAATAATTTATTATAATTATCTTAAACTATTAATTTAATTCAAATTTAAGAATTTTAATTTAGGTTTAAGAGTTAAGTTAGATTACCATATTAACGATATTTGATTAGTTCAAATCTGATTGCACATGTTTTGTTATTATTTTTTAACCTAAGTTTAAGAGAAGAAGTTTTCAGGAAAAATAAAAACTAGAAGGAATTTTTTAAGAATTTTAAAGATAAGAGGGTTTTCTTAAGATTTTTTAAACTACATGAGAGGTCTACGTCTTTTACCTTTTTAATTTATTGCATCGAAAATTATTAACTTCTAAAAAGAGTGTTCAACTAGATTAAATGCAACTACAAATGTTCTGTTATCTTATCTCATTGGTCTTTTTTTTTTTAAAGCTATTATTTAACTAGAATTTAAATCGTTTCTAAGGTTGTTAAACAATAAGGGTAATCAAATTACATGTTTTTGATTAAATAATCCTAAAGAAAGATATGTATTTAATACTATTCAGATATATGATTGATGTAATAATTCTTTTTGCATCGATGATCAATCATATTTCTAATGGCTAAGTAACCATAAACTAAGGTTTGTTTCAACAACTCTCATTTTGTTAAATATTTCTTATGTAATAGTTAATGAATTCTATTTTCTCAATGATCTATACTTTCCTATACTATGTTTATTTTATTGCATAAAGTTAGGATTTAATTTAGGTGCAGATGATAATAACATCAAGGAATTCCTAGTTTGTATGTTCATTTAAGATCTTCAAAGCAAGCTAATTTATATATTTAATCTAAAGATAGAAAAACTACAAAAAAAAAGTAAAGAAAGAAATAAAAGTTTGGAAGCAGTGTAACATTACAATTGGTGAAACAACAAAAATCATGAATAACAAATATTGCGAGAACTTACCACTCTAGATCTGAATCAACAACTTCATTGTATTACTTTTTATATTTAAATGCCAACACTACTTTTAAGCTAAAATCTGGAGTAATCCATCTTTTGCCTACTTTTCATAGATTTGTAAAAGAGGAACCTTATAAACACTTAAAGTAATTTTGTGGTATTAATAAGAATGAGAGTTAATACCACAAAAATCTCTCTTATTGTTCTCTTTGAAGGATGACACACGAAATTAACTCTATTATTAATGTAACACCCCACTCCCGCTGGATCCGAACCCGATATCGATGGTGATACCCGAATCCGTGCCCCGCGAGAATGGCGTGTCACGTCACTTACCATTTAAAAACTCGGTATACTTTTTTTTTAATTTAAAACTCTTATCAATGGTCATAAATGTGGGCCCACTTTTTCTTTTTCAAAACATTTTGTTACTTAAACTGAAAACGAGACAAATCATATTGCAATCGATAAAACGCAAAGCGCAGAAAGTTAATATCTTAAATTGGCCCATTTTATTTTATAATCATT
>JANQAP020000595.1:431614-445964 GCA_026874005.2 Erythroxylum coriaceum | reverse complement strand
TGTTTGTTACTTCCATTTTAGCTCTCCCTCTTAACTCTTTCCGCTCTTCTCTCTTTGTTTTTGCTTCCGAGAAACATTTAACTGTTTGAAACTCAAACTGGTTTTGTTACCACAAACATGGTAAGTTTCTGAACTGAAGTTGAACATTTTTGTTTAACATTGTGTTTAACTTTGTTCGTCGGAGACCTTTTTTGGGAGTTTCAGTTCTGTTCTTCCTGACATCAACTTGATCTGTGGATTTCTTTCTGGCCATTATGCTTGTAAGCTTATAAAAAAGTTGTTTAGGAAGACAAGAAAATTGAGAAAATGAATGAAATTGTTTCTTGGGTTGGTTTTGTTTTTCTTTTTGGATTAGCTTTCTCCAACTCTGCATCCAAAAATAATCGTATTTAATGCTTTTAACGGTTGAACACTTGTTACTTTTGACTGATTCTTGATTAATTATGGTGATGAAAGTTCCATGTTTGAAAATCAGTTTTCTTTTTTGTGAATACCTTCTCTGGCAATCCATTTCATTGCAACACTTTGAATGCGTAAGTTACGTTTCTGAATTACTGACTTGCTTCTTTGACGAAGTTCCCATTTTTTTGGTTCTAGCAAGATTTTTCCTAATTTTCCTTTCTTTTTCGGGTTAAATTGAATTTGTGATTTTAGCACTGTAGTTGACATTTCCTTATTTCTGGAAGCTAAATCGGAGATAAATGTTGATACTCTTGTCTGCTTCTCTCCAATCCAACGTTCATCTCTTGCAGAATTTTCTTGGTGATATTGAGTGCTGGATAGTTTCTCTAAATTTGACCTTTTAGTTAAACCATATCTTGTATGACCATTGCAATTACATATTTGTATGGTTGTTGTGAATGATTCTGGAAAATAATTACCTTTATGTAATTCAGAAATGTTGAGACTACAATTATCCTTGTGTCACTATTTGTCTACAATGGAAAGGTCATGGTTTGAATTTGGCTTTATATTCCAGTTGTGTCAATGGATCAGACGATTCGATGACAAATATACACAGTAAGAGCACAGAAATGAAAGAAGATTCTTTGCTTATCGGGATTTCGATAGGAGTGGTGATTGGAGTGCTTTTGGCAATAGTGACACTAATTTGTCTTCGCTATCATAAGCACTCACAGATGGGGAACAGCAGCTCTAGAAGGGCAGCAGCTTTACCTATTCGAGCAAATGGTGCTGATTCAGGTATGATATTATCAGATTCAACCATTGACCCTGAATCACCTGTGAAAGCTGGACGAAATGGCATGCCCTTCCAGATTGAAGGATTTAAGAGGAATAATGTCGTGTCAGCATCTGGAATACCAGATTATTCTTTCAAGTATGCTTACATTAAACCTGCTGCATTGCTGACCTCACTGGTTGATGTTGAATTTTATATGCTACATTTTGTTGTGCAACAGTTGTACAAACTTATTTTGAATTTTATATGCTACATTTTGTTGTGCAACAGTTGTATAAACTTATGGTACCATTTTAAGAGCTCATAAATGGCATTCTGAGCAAGGATGTGTTTGCAAGAAACAATGAGTGTTCGGTAAGTGGTCATGGAATAAGTATAACTTTCAGAGCGAGGATCTAAAACTTTGCAGTGAAACAAAATGGACTAGTGAGTGTAACTTGAATAGTTCATGCGAAATTTGGTACAAACACCATCTATATTCCCGTTAGTATGATCTTCCTTTTCATTTTCATGTATTTAATTTTACTCCTCATGTTGCTCAAGCAGGGATTTACAGAAAGCAACATGCAATTTTACAACACTTATTGGTCAGGGGGCATTTGGTCCTGTATATAAAGCTCAGATGACAACTGGTCAGACTGTTGCAGTTAAAGTGCTTGCAACAGATTCTAAGCAAGGAGAGAAAGAGTTTCAGTCAGAGGTATTTTTGATTAGCTTCTATAATTCCTCACTGGAGTACGCATTCTGAAACGCACTGGTGTATATTATGATGCTACAAATTGGAGAAAACTGTTTTGCATCAGAATATCTGGGTCTTCATCTGTTAATTTAACTACTTAGCATGGTGGCTAACTCGGCTAGTATTATCACCAAACTACTTCTTAGTTTGTTTTTTTCACGTGTTTTTATAAAAGAAAATCTAGAAACCAAGCCCTGAAGTTAGAAGCAAAACTAAACCAGTTATTTGTGCTTCAGACATAACCCAGCTCAAGAATTCAAAATAGACTAGCGTGATCAATTAATGGTATAGGGCCATTTGGAATACAGGACTCCTGGGAGATTCAACTCCTGAAGTTTCACCAAATGTGTATTAACTCGTTTGAGAAAACAAAATTTTAACAGAAATTATCCTGTCTGGGGGGATTGTCCTGTACTGCTTGAAACTTGCTCTTGTTATGCCCAAGATAAGTTCTGTAATTTGAGCCTTTATTCTAAATCTTACAGCTGAGCTTACTAACTTACAGGTTATGTTACTGGGGAGATTACACCACAGGAATCTTGTGAATTTGGTTGGATATTGTGCAGAAAAAGGTCGAAATATTCTCGTATATGTCTACATGAGTAAAGGGAGCTTGGCTTCTCATTTGTACTGTAAGCTGGCATTAACTCTCCTTGTAATACAATAAACTTCTTTTTTCCCCATCTCCTGGAGGCTAGTTTGGAAGGCATTTTATTTTATGCTTCTCAAATTGGGGGTTTTATTAAATTTCAACTTAAATTGAGAATTGGATTCTCTAGGTGTTTCATTTGAAAACTCTTGCGCATTTATCATCATCATCAACACCCAGTTGAAATCCCGCGAAGTCGTGGAATCTGGGGTCTTGTGCACTTTAAGAGAACCTATTTCTGACAGAATTGCACCAATGATAACTTTCACAGAAAGTTGTATTCAGGAAAAGAATTAGAAACTTGTAGCAGTTTCTCCCTTGGTTTTGTTGCAATAATGAGAGAGATACATCATTGGGATCTATTTTGTTTCTCATTTCTTTCTATAAATGCAGGTGAAAACCATGGGCCACTGAGCTGGGATTTGAGGGTTCATATTGCCTTAGACGTAGCAAGGGGCTTGGAGTATCTTCATGATGGGGTAACCTTGCAATGTCCTTTGATTATTCCTTGTTCCTTTATACATTTATCTTAGTTCCCATACATTGTTACTGTCTTCTGTACGATGAAACTAATTAGTTAATTCTTCTACTTATTGTTGTAACAGGCGGTTCCTTCTATTATTCATCGGGACATTAAATCATCCAACATTCTGTTGGATGACTCAATGAGAGCAAGGGTGCGTCTCTTTGGAACTTTTAAAACATCTCCTAGTTAAGAATATGTAACATGGTTCTGATACAAATTTGGTGTCCTTTTAGTTCTGTCGTTAAAGTTAGTAAATTTAATGATGGTCCTTGAATGGCTGTTAGGTTCTCATGCTAATTTGTTTGTATTGGATTTCCTATCGGCATAGGTTGCCGATTTTGGACTTTCAAGAGAAGAGATTGTAGATGGACATGCAGTTAACATACGGGGAACTTTTGGATATCTTGATCCTGAGTATATATCTACACGGACCTTCACTAAGAAAAGTGACGTCTATAGCTATGGAGTGTTACTTTTTGAACTAATTGCTGGCAGAAATCCTCAACAGGGTCTATTAGAATACGTTGAGCTTGTAAGCCTATCTGTTTATCTCTCCGTGTATTGGAAGTTGACTTGAGAACGACTGCTTTCTTTAAACGAACTGCTTTTGAATGTGACAAACAGGCCGCACTCAACAATGAAGGAAAAGTGGGATGGGAGGAAATTGTGGATGCACGTCTAGAGGGGAAATTGGACGTTCGAGAACTGAATGAAGTGGCGTCGCTTGCATATAAATGCATCAACCGAGGCGCAAGAAAGCGGCCAGCCGTGAGGGACATTGTGCAAGTCCTTTCAAGAATCCTCAAACTGAGGCACAAGAAAAAGCATCACAGAAAGTCTCTTTCTGCAACAACGGACGATGTTTCTCTAGATATGGATCCATCAGAAATGAAGACTCCAGTCTCTGAACGTCATCAAAGAGAGCAATCTGTGGACAGTACAGACACCTGTGAGGTTTAGATGATGGTTTATACACTTTCGCATTAGTTACATTCTGACAAGGAAAAGGAGATAAATGGAAGCAAAATTTAGAAATGGCACGAATTTTATCCATCTTGCTGCATACTAATGCTAGTACCAACGAGGTCATGAACCTTTTAAGATTTTTTAATTCAGTAATTAAGTTATGATTAAGTCACATCAGTAAAAATTAATATTTTATTAAATTATTAAAGTTTTAAAAAATTAAAAAAATTTCAAAATATGAAAAACATTATGATTGATTATTCCTATAAACAGGTCTGTGCTTTTGATGAGGAGGTGACGCTCGAATAGTGACATCGGTAAAGTTACTAAGTTAGAAAATCGAACACATTAGCTATTAAGATTTGAAAAACAGAACACCATTATTCCCTTGATTTTAATTTCGTTAAACTTGTTTTAAACCTTTATTAATATGTGATTAATATATCATATGTGGAACCTTTATCTGTGACAATAGTCTCACCCTTAGACCTTTTTGTACAAATTATATTGCGATAAAGATATAAATCTCCCGTATAGTTCAAGGAACTTTACAAAAACACCAAGATCTTTAAGATTATCAATTTTTTTTAATTCTTGGTTTTTTAGAAAAATCTCTTTTCTTAGGTTTCGATTAAAAAATAACGACGAAACATATACAGTATAAATGTTGCCCCCAAGTTATAGCTCAATTGGCAAAGACTTGGGTGGTGTAGTGCCTGTCATGCTGGCGACCTGTAGAGTGGGAGTTCGAATCTTGGGAGCAACTTTTAAGATTTGGGTCCCTTGTATGGTGAGATCAGTAGGTAAGCCAAAATCCCTGGTCAGTTGAGGCACATCTTGCGATTTACCTCCTCCACCAATCCAGAGGGCACGGGAGGTGGGGGCTCCTAATGTTGGAGTTCAACATTTTTTATAAATATGAAATGTAAACTAATCAAATGCAATTTACATAATAATTCAATCCATTTCTTAAACTCGAGTCTAAATAATTAAATTTAACTCAAACTAATAATTTATTATAATTATCTTAAATTATTAACTTAAATCAAATTTAATTAATTCATGTCAAGTTTAAGAGTTGAATTGGGTTTACCAAATAAGTAAAATTTGATTAGTTCATATTTAATGTTCATATTACGTGTATTTTGTTGTTATTTTTTAATCGAAGTGTAAGAAAAGATTTTTCTAGAAAACTAAAAACTAAGAGTTTTTTTTTCAAGAATCTTAACGATTAGGAAGTTTTTCTAAGATTTCAGAGTACAACTTTTATCCATTATAATACGATAACAATTTTATACATTCTTCACATAATTTAAAATAATTTGATAAGATATTATTTGATTATATTAATTGGATCTATCTCTTTTATTTTGACTATATTTTGGGGCTTAAATGAAAAAATTAATATTTATTTTATTTTAAGAAATGACAAGTGAAAATTGCATTAAATTAGAGCATTATTGGTCAAAATTACGAATTTTAGAAAAAGTGGACAAATTATTACAATAGATAAGATAAAATCATGCTTAATGTTAAATTCATCTCAAGAGTTTGAATTTAATTATGAAACTTATGTGCAACCCTATTATGGAGGTATTTAAATCTGTTTACATGAGGATCTTGGCAAGATAGGAGGAGAACAGGTTTTGAGGAGGAATACAGGAGAAAAACACGTGCAACACTTCTACACATCTTCCTCTTTTGTTTTCTTTGTGTTTTCTCTTCATCTTTTATCTTTTCTTCTATTTTTGGTGATGGAAATAAATATACAATGTGTGGATAAATCCAAATATTTTGATACAAGGGGCTTCAAAACTAGTTATAACCTTTTTGAGGTTTTGTTCTAAACCTAGACTTTATTATAATTTAAGTGTTTCTTATTTTGAGTTCTTATATTTCATGAATAATTAATATTGATTAATTTGACATTATTTGATGTTGATTATTCTATAATTATCCATAAATTCAGTAATTCGTAATTGTCATAAAAGATTAATACAAATAACAAATAGGTTATTTATAAATTTCCATATTTAACTTATGAGAAACAAGAAAACTAAATTAAATAGTTGTAGTTGTCTCAATTATTTAATTTAGGATTTAGTGTTTTTCACTAAACTTATTGCTATCATTTAATTATTATGGAATGTTATCATATCCAATCAATTGATAGTAAGTTTTTGCTTAAATATTGAGTTTGAATAAATTAATTTAGGAAATTGTGGGACTTACTCTGACTATCCTAATATTTTTTAGACTAATTACTTGAATTGTGAAAATTATTCCTTTTAGACCAATGATCATTGTTACAATTAGATGAGATATTTCCCTTGAATCATAGTAAAGTACCATTGAATTTCTCACTTTAATACTTAGGCTTAGTTTGGGAGAGCGGTGGCGGTTGATAATCTGCTGAAATCAATCTGCTGAAATGACAATAAGTACTTATGTATTTGAGATTACTGTTTTGGTAACTACTGAAATGTGAAAATAGGTGTTTGACAAGTACAGTTGCGGTTGCTGAAAAAAGATAAACTGACTAAAAAGCTCATTGATTTAATAAACTATTAATTGTTGTATAAATAATTACAAAATATATTATTAATTATATAAATTTAAAATTATAATAATAAAATATTAAATTAAAATAAGAAATTTATAAAAAAAATTAGTCAATAAAATATTTCATTAAAAATATATTATTAGTCATATAAATTTAAAATTATAAACAATAAAATATTAAATTAAAATAAGAAAATATAAATAAAATAAATTTAATAAATAAAATATTTCATAAAAAATATATTATTAATCATATAAATTCAAATTATAAATAAAAAAAACGATATGTTGGACTTGCTTTCTATTAGTTGAGGGTATAATGGCAAATAATAATTATCATAAGGTTATTAATGGAAAGTAGAATTTCTACTGCAGAAGTACTTTTTTACCGTAATTTTCTTTCTACTTATCGATTTCTGTGGTGGCACTGCACTTTCCTCCAACCTTCGGTTGTTCGCCGCAGATCCAAATATGTGACTACGTTTAGAAACTGCGGTGGATAAGTACTTATCCTCACCGTACGGTAGATCCAAACGCAACCTTGGTTGATATATTTTGGTTCCTTATTAAATTTATTTTATTAGTTAGTTAATCATAAACCCTCTCCCTCTCTCTTATTTTGTCTTATTACTTGAAATTAAGAAACTAGTTTTCAGTTCTCTTAGGATTTGACCCGGTTCCACGATTACTATAAGAGTTTATAAAATTAAAATTAATTTTGAGAGCTTCGACAATCTGATCAAAATTTTGACTATTTTAATTTCTTAGTTTCTTTGTGTTATTTTACAATTTATTGGTAACCTCTTGTATTTTATGACTTGTTCTTTTGAGGCAAGTGAATTAAAATATAATCCAAAAATTAAGAATAAAACATGTCGTTTAAGAAAAAAGACCAAGCAAGAAAAATGCCATTCACCTCTAGCAATAAAAGTTGAGATAAATCTAACAACTGGTGAAGATTTTAATTCCAAGAAGTTGAGAAAAAGATGGCAAATCCTAACACTAGAACATTAAATGAGTTAGCAACATCAAATTTGAATCAACAAACTGATATTCCAATAGGCTATAGTTTTGCAAAATTTCTAATTTGGTTACAGTTAATTCTAGCACAATCAAAACAGAAAAATTAAATTCACAAATGCAAATCAACACCAGAAATTTGTTAATGCAGTTCAGTGCACTTTGTCTACGTCTGGAGGGCTCTCACCCAACTTAATATTTTCATTAATGACAATAGTTTTGTACAAGGCTTTATCGAACCGATTCACTTAACCTTTGACACTATCTCTCTTCCTCACAACTTGTGCAAGTAATTTACACCCAATAATACGACTGACTCGTGCTAACCTCAACAGAGGATTTTCTCAACAACTTTTAATGATAAAGATAAGAAACAAATTACTCAAGTGATTAAAATAATAAAAAACATAAACTAATATTCTTGATATAAGAAAAACAACTTCCCTAATAAATTCAACTCCTTTAATGACAAATCGAAAAGTTGTTCACTAAGAGTTCTGTTGTAGTCAGTTGTTGAAATTTTCGCACACCACCTTCATTATCAACAGCCAAATAATCAACATTCAATCATCCCAACAAAAGTCAACACAATAAATGAAAAATAGCAGCTACAGATATTACGAAAACATCTGGAGTTTTCATACACCATAAATCACCAAGGACGATCATACAATCAATACTCCATCAACAATGAGTAGCAGCACCGAAAGTATGTATAAACCAGAAAAGAAAATAACTGCAAAATTTCCAAAGACCACCCTCAATTGTTGTTAAAGTATAGAACAATATTCAGCTGTAGAAAATCACAAATCACCTAGCCAAAATACCAAAAAAGACAGGGAGAAAATCATAGCTGCTACATCCCTCACAATTAACGAAAACATAACCAAAATAAAAATTGCAGCGACAATAATTCAGCCTAGGTTACATGATACACCTGAATCTACAGCTCCAACAACTTAACCTAGGTTGCGTGATACACCCAAAATGTTTGCAGTAGATAGAGTTGTATTTAACCCAAACAACTACTTAACATTATTGAAAATCACCTTTGAAATCCCAGCCGTCAAGTCATCCAATATTATTCATTTTTCAACCCACTACACACGTGAATCCATTATCCCAAAAATAGACTACATATTTAAATCTCATCTTAATTAGGATTAAACTTATCAAACTTGTCTTGGAAGAGTCCCATATAAACTCAACTAAGTCCAATTATCAAATAATATCCAAAATTAAATAACAAGATATCATAACCTATATCTTAAAGCAGATAATTGGACATATAACATCGAATTCACAAATCGCAACAGAACTCCCCCTTAATTAGTCAATAGGATCCAAACATAAACAATTACAAATATTCAAAATTAACAGAACCTAAGCAACAAATCAAAAACAGATGTTCCAACATAGTGTTTCTCCCCTTTGGGATAAAAGATGTTAAAGAATATAATCAGGAAGCATCTGAAAACCAAATAACCCTTTGCTTAAGTTGACGAAGAGCATCAATCCCCTGAAAGATACCCTTAATCTTATCAATTTTAGTAACCAGAGCAGCATGCAGATTGATGGATGAAGAAGTCGATACATTAGAAGGTACAGACAGAGTATAGGGCAAATCAACCACCTAAACATGCTTATTCACATTCAAAATCCTTGGTGAGATATTCATCAATGTCACTAGTTCAAGACCACTCGAATCCAATCGAGGAACACCATTTGCATATAGAAATTAAGTAATTAAGCATGGAAAGTAAACAACGAATGAGGCTTATTAATAATTGCCAACATTTCTCCAATGATAAGTTTGCCCAAACTGAAGTATTCCCCAGTTCCAATGGCGTAAACAAACTTAGCTTGCGCTAGATAAACCGATACCACATGTGTACTTGGCAACCAATTTTTCAAAACAAACTTATTTATAACAAAGTATTTTTGCATTAGCATAGAAACATGAAAAATAGAAGTAGATGGCCAAGAAATTAATCTTCCTCCAGTTAACACAGTTGCCATCATATCATTTGGCACATTCCAATCATTACTATAAATAAGATTCCAAAGCAGATTATCAAACCCCAACAATAAATTCAATCTATCAGGATCAAATGGAATCAATCTACCTCCCACATACACCATTTGATAGTACACAGCAGATTCAGTCAAGAGATTGTTATCCAAATTACAGTAAAATTCTTTTACCGAATCAGAATCAAAGTGTTGTGGTAACAATGCAGCTTGCAATAAATTTCTTTCAAACGACAAAACATCTAAACAAAACTATTGAAATTCATCCAAGTTTATCAGATAGTCAAGAACTAACTCGATGTTTATGATAGTGTCCCATTTATGTGCTACAGCAGAAGTGTAGAATTTATAGGACATAGCATCATTAACTAACATTATGACTGGATAGCCTCGGTGTGGTGGTCAGACTGATTTCTGAGCCAGTTTCTTTGTCAATTTTCGAGGAGCAGCCATATGGGCAGTTGGTGGTGGTACAATTGTGGAGTTGGGAACAATATCTTCAACAAGAGCCTCATCAGTATTTGAATTGAAATTTTCTATCAAAACAGATAACATACGTAGATGGTTGGACTGATTTTTGAGCCAATTTCTTTGTCAATTTTTGAGGAGCAACAATAGGGGTAGTCGGTGGTGGTATAATTATGGAGCTGGGAACAATATCTTCAACGGTAGCCTTATCAGTATATGAATCAGGATTTTCTATCAAAGCAGATAACACACATAGAGTATCCTCCTGACCTGATATCTTGTTCCAAATAGAGGAGGTGTCGTGAATCTTAATTGGTACTTATAAGGAGGACCCAGCACCTGTTATTGATCTCCCACACATCAGATGAAGTTGGAGTCGAATGGAATGTCGAATGGGACCTACAGTGAAGGGAGTGGCTACTGATGGTGGCGTCTTTACCACAGAGAATGAAGCTTGATGTCTTGTCTTTTCCCATTTGAAGTTTAGAAATAAAAAGCCCAAACAAAAAAAGAAGAATCTCGTTGATGTAGAGAGAGAGAGCGAGCAACCCAAAATGATGAAAGAGAGGTGAGATTTTATGAAGAGGGAAGACTATAGAGCCAAAATACAAACCAAAGTACAAAAGGAAGAAGGGAGGGATGGTAATTCTAGTAGGTGGCAACTCAAAATAGAAGAAGACAACTTAGGGATTTTTAATCCTTTTTCAAAATCTTCCTTTTTAAAAAAATAATAAAAAATTTAAAACACATAGTCCCAAAGCCTCTCGAAGAAATTCAAACCTGACTGAGTCAAGAGGTTCTATAAAGATTTTTGCTAATTATTTTTTAGTGGATACATATGAAAGAGTAGATATTTTGTTGTCCACGAGCTCTAAAATAAAGTGATACTTCAAGTCGATGTGTTTTGTTCATAAATGTTGAACTAAAATTTTCGAGATGTCTATAACATTCTTGTTATTACACATGATTGTCAACACATCTTGATCAATTCTATAATCTTCTAACATCTGTTTCATCTAAAGAAGTTGTGAACAACAACTACTTGTAGCAATATATTCCGCTTCTGTAGTTGACAATAAAATAAAATTTTCTTTTTACTATACCACAAAATCAAATTGTTACCCAAGAAGAAACAGTCCCCTGAAGTAATTTTCCGATCATCTAAAATTTTAGCCCAATTCGCATCACTATACCCAGCTAGATAAGACGTAGAATCACATGCATGCCAAATTCCAAATTCAGAAGTACTGCTGGCATATCTGATAATCCTCTTCACCACTATTAAGTATGTCTCTTTCGGGTTGGCTTGATAGCGAGCACATACTCTAATGCTATAATAGATATCCAGTCTACTTACGGTTAAATATAGTAGACTACCAATAATATTTCTATATAAGCTGACATCAACGCTTTTACCATGTTTCATCTTTGTTTAACTTCGTAGATACACTCATAGGAGTTCTAGCATATCAGCATTCTCAAGTCCAAACTTCTTCACCACATTATTTGCACATTTTGTTTGCGATACAAAGATACCATCCTTCACTTGTTTAATTTGTAAATAAAAAAAGAAGTTTAATTCACTAACCGTGCTCATCTCAAATTCATGTGTCATTAGATCCTCAAATTCGTCCACCATTTTAGGATGAGTGGAATTGAACACAATATCATTAACATAAATTTGTGTAATCATCAAATTAGATCTGAATTTTTTAAGAAATAAGATCTCATCAACACTATCTCTTTCATAACCTTGCTTGAGTAGGTATTGAGTGAGCCTGTCATACCAAGCCCTTGATGCTTGTTTAAGACCATAAAGAGCCTTCTTTAGCTTAAAACATGATCATTATGGACTGAACCAATGAATCCTTTCGACTGCTCAACATATAACTTTTCTTGTATGAACCCATTCAAGAACGCACTTTTCACATCCATTTGATAAAACTTGAAGCCTTTTACACATGCTATATCCAAAAGTAGTCTAATCGACTCAAATCTTGCCACTGGTGTAAAAGTTTCATCAAAATCAATTCGTTCAATCTGAGAATAGCCTTGAGCCACCAACCTTGCTTTATTTTTAGTCACATTACCTTTTTCATTAGTTTTATTACGAAATACCCATTTTGTTCTGATCATATTCCCATCATATGGTCTTGGCACTAACTCCCAAACATCATTGCGAGCAAATTAAGTCAATTATTCTTTAATAGTTGCTATCCATAACTCATCTTGTAAGGCTTTTTTAAAATTTTTAGGCTTGAATTAAGAAGTGTGGCATAAAAATCCTACAAATTCATGATAATCAACTCTCTTTCTTTCCCTTTCTTTCTTCTCTCATTGATTTCTCCAATTATGTTTTCAACTGGATGACCTCTTATGATCCGTGAGGGAGGATCCCTGTTTAAATCATCTTCTCTTGAACTTTGATTATTTAAAGGAATTATTTCTGTATCAGATTTCTTGGTAGTTTCATCATCCGAAACAACTGACAACTCTTCTGTTTGGACAGTTTCTTCACCAATAGCAACTAACTGCGGATCTGGGCAATTTTTTGTTCTTGTATCATTGCTTGTTTGAGCTAGTCTACAGGGCTAGTTTTATGAATTTTCTTCTACCATTTTACCATTTAATTGAGACACATCATCTATCACAACATTTACGGGCTCTAGCACTTTCTTGGTTCTTTGATTGGACACTCAATATGCTTTCCTGTGGGTTGAATAGCCAATGAAAATCCCTTCATCACTCTTTTTTTTTAATTTTCTGAGTTGTTCTCGATCTTTAAGAATATAGCATTTAAAAAATATGAAAGTAACTTACATATGGTTTGTTTCCCTTCTATAGTTCATAAGATTTCTTGTTTGAGATACTTCTAAGATGAACTCTGTTGCATATGTAGCAAGTTGTGTTTACTACTTCTACCCAAAACCACATTGATATTTTTCTTCCATTTAACAGAGATCTGGCCATTTCTTGACAAGTTTAATTCTTGCTCTTTGCAACTCCATTTTACTGTAGAGTTTTAGTTGTTAAAAATTCTTGTATGATACCATATTTGTCACAGAAATCATTGAAGCATGCATTCTTAAATTCCCTTCCATGATCTGATCGGATTCTCAACACTGTCATATTTTTCATATTCATGACCTACATACATAGGCTTTTAAAGGCCTTAAAAGTATCTGATTTCTCTTTCAAAAATGATACCCAAGTGTATCTAGAATAATCATCAACACAAGTTAAAAAATATCCCATTCTACCAATGCTAGCATGTTACATTGGACTAACCAAGTCCATGTGAATTAATTCCAAAATGCATGAGGAAGTAATGTGACTAACCTTTTTATGCGGCACTCTCATCTATTTACCCATTTGACATGCACTATATACCTTCTTATCTTCTTTGTTCATTTTAGGCAAACCTTTCACAGCTTCCAATTTCTTTAACTTACTAATAAGCTTATAATTAACGTGCCCAAGCTTTTGATGCCATAGATCTATATTGTCATCATATAAGGCTGATTTACAAATGACAGTGACTTGAAATATATAAAAATTGTCTCCTAATCAGCTCCCACTCACAAGACATTATCCTTGTTTGATTAACACCCTGCACTCATCACTTAAAAATTTAACCAATAAACCATCATCACAAAGTTGGCTTATACTTATCGAATTAGCTTTTAATCCATCAACGCATAGCACATTCTCGAGGTGTGGCATTTCATCCATACATAGTGTTCCTCTACCAATCACCAAAGTCTTCTTTTCATCACCGAAAGTCACATACCCATCCATACAACTTTAATAATCTATTAGGTAGCTCTTTTCTCTTGTCATATAACATGAACATCCACTATCAAAATACCAACCATTATGAGAAGTAGCCTTTATAGATTTAAAAACTACAAGTGCTTGCAATTGACCCTTTTTGACCCAAGTGTGACTTGGTATCATGGTCTGTTGCTGGAAATTTGGTGGAGAGTGTATAGATTTTCAGTTTTGGTTCTTCGAAATAACATTTGTAACTTGTAGCATCTTGGTCTTATGTGCCTAATAACTCCATAAAAATGACATGTAGGTATGAATCTTTGATCCTTCCTTGCGATTTCCTTTTGGACAGGTCTGATTGTATCATTATTTTTATCATTTGACTTAGAGCATTCACCTTTGTAGCCAATACCTTAG
>JANQAP020000595.1:334179-352259 GCA_026874005.2 Erythroxylum coriaceum | reverse complement strand
TCCTAATTTCTCTGATTTACCTCACTTGGACCCGTTTCTCTGGTCCGACCCGTTCTATGGAAACGGGATGTTACACTCCTAAACTTGACATAATAGTTAACCTCAATAAAAAATAATTTATCTAACAATACCAAAATTCATTCAAATCATGTTTACTAAAATAAACAAAAATTCAAGGCCCAACAATAGCTATCTTTCTAAATCCTTTATTATTTAAATTTTAAAAATATATTTGTTATTACTTGTCATCATAAAAAAAGAGGGAGATTGTTAGCTCAAAGTTTGTTATTAATGATTTTGATGATAACTATATAATATTTCAAAATTCAAATTGGAGTTATTTCCTTTTATTTGTAATGACATAATTCTTAAAAGCAAATAAAATCATAGGAAAAATGCCTTCTTTCTTGCAGGAACCTTTTTAATGAACTTATCTTATTAGAAATGATTAGTATCCGGAAGGATCTTACTTATTCGAATAATTAACTCCGCAAATTTTTGACAAAACTTTTCTCCCAATGTCTAAATATTGTAAGATTCTAGCAGAGATTATAACAAAGATTCGTTAGATACAAAGTTAACTCAGAATTAAAATAAAGCAACGATTAGTTGAAGAAAATGTCTACTTAAAGAAGAGCCACTGCATTTGTAAACATCACACAAATTTGCGAAATACTTCAGCAACATCAATATTCTTGAAAGTTATATTTATATCAAACTCCTTGTACCTTAGAAAGTGAAAAAACACTCTATTGACAGAGACTATTAAACCCTTTATATATTTTTTGTTGAGAGCTTGTAGAAGATTCTTAAACACTAAGAGTGTGGAAGGTTGAAGAATCTTTAAAAAATATGTACTTGTGAGCTTGGAGAGGCTCTTGAAAATTTACTACTTAGAGTTTTATAGTGAAATACTCAAATACTTAGGGATTGGACATATGCTTCGTTATAAGCAGAACCAATATAAATCGACTGTGTCACACACTCTCTCTCTTAACTTTTAAATTTTTGCATTACAGTGTGTGTTTAATTTGTAAAAGGCTCCTTCACTTTTGAAATAGACTCCTTCTGTATTAATATTGCAAGAGGTTTCTTTCATTAACAAGCTCCTTTCGTTTTTAACGTTAACAGGCTCATTTTGTTTTCTAAACGTTAATAGTCTTCTTTTGTTTTTAATATTAACAGACTTCTTTCATTTTTAAAAATTTAACAGGCTCCTTTTCATTTCTAATGTTAATAGGCTCCTTTCATTTTTTAAACCTAACAACATGTCTAGATGAAATCGTAAGTACATATTGTCAAAAGATTAAACGAAACAAATGAGGTTGCCCACCAAAAGTTATAGTTCAAGAACTTCATATACTCATTTTTAATTCAATTATTGTTAATCTCATTAGCTTCGTTTCAACCTCCTAAGTTAACTGTGTTGTAGACCAATATCAAGTGGAGTTATTCAAGATGCAACTGCTTCAAATGGAACAACATAAGTATCAACTCAGGAAGTTCCAAGTGAAGCTCCAAATACTAGAAGGGGAGCTTCAAATGTTGGAAGAATGAGACCAATAGGAACTGCTAGTAGTATAGATACATTAACACTCGCGAGGTTTAGGAGAACACGCAAAAGATAGTAAGAGACAATAATAAAGGCTTAAGAGATTACATCAAACTTAAAGAACTTTGGAATAATGACAATGAGAGAAGATAAGTCAAGATTGTAGGATCATATTTGGTAAATCCACAAGATTGCAGATGACATAAATAAAAGAAGACACTATTATTTCATTTACATTCTCACACGATATCATGTTTTCATTTTCAATTGAGATATTATTAATAGTAGAAATATACAAAGAAAAAATGGAGAAACTAAAAAGATATTAAGGTAAAACCGGAGAGGAACATACATAGTTCATTTAACTATGTGTAAATTATTTTAAATATAAGCTAACAAGATTTTAATAGGTAATAATATGACATATATCACCCGTAGTAATCTTATAAATTTTAGAATAGATGTATATGAGCTCTTAAAAGTCAAAAGTAACGCTATTTAGAGTTAAAATTAAAGTGAGATCATTTCTGATAAAATCCTTTAAAATTAGGATACTTGGTATATAATACACTTATTAAATTTAACTTTTCCTTTTATGTTTCATTTCTACCGCGACTTGTGCCTATTTAATTTAATGTTTCAAATTTGGGTCCATGCCTCTCTCAAGCCCAATTCGTGGACGAAGTGACGCTACCTATGTCTTGACCTTTGTTTGACGACGTATCGTTTCCGCAAATTTTCAAAAAGCCCAAATTTCCGTTTTGTGTTCTCCCTCCCCCTTTGTCACGACCAATAACGAAACCAGAACGGTTGTTTCCATCTCCACCGTTCTCTACATTCTCAATCCAACGGTAACCCTTATCGATCCTCGTACTTCACTCCCATTGGCTAATTCCAGAATCATAGCCTCCTATATAATATCAAACCCACCGTAAAGCCTTCTCTCATAACGCCATTTTTTGTTCTCAATCTCTCTCTCTCCCTCTCTTCTCCCTCTCTTGCTTTCAATAAAATTCAATGGCCGGTAGAGGCAAAACCCTAGGATCTGGAGCCTCCAAGAAGGCCACCTCTAGAAGCAGCAAAGCGGGTCTACAGTTCCCCGTCGGCCGTATCGCTAGATTCTTGAAAGCCGGCAAATATGCCGAGCGCGTCGGCGCCGGCGCTCCCGTCTATCTTGCCGCCGTTCTGGAGTATCTGGCCGCTGAGGTGTGTATATTTCTCTCTTTATCTCCCTTGAAATTGAAAAATGGGTTGTTTCATGAATTAGGTCGGTTTCGGTTCGCGAATCTAGGGTTCGCATGGTGACAGAATTGCTCCTAGATTATTTTGGTCCCTAATTATATATGATTTTCTGATTAATTCAGGTTCTTGAATTGGCTGGGAACGCGGCGAGAGACAACAAGAAGACCAGGATAGTGCCGCGACACATCCAGTTGGCGGTGAGAAACGACGAGGAATTGAGCAAGCTTCTTGGTGATGTCACAATTGCTAATGGAGGTGTTATGCCTAATATCCACAATCTTCTCCTTCCTAAGAAGACTGGGACCTCTGGATCCAAGGCCTCGGCAGATGATGATAGTTAGATTTTCATACTCAAAGAAAGCTCAAGAGAGCTATTAGTGTCAGTTCTAGTAGGTTTCAGTGTTAGGAGTTGAGTTGGTGTTTTTGTTTTTGTTTTTGTTTTGTGGGTAATTGTAGTTTAAAGTGTTTTAGGGTTTTTACTTGTTGGTGTGAATATAATGCTGTAGTTGTGAAAGTGGTTTTCTTTTTTGATAATGAATATCAAATTAATCTATATGACTTATAGTTAACGTAGTGTTGTTGCCAATTTACCATTTTGAGATGGAATCAACTTGTTGCTTGTGACCCCAGTTTAACATAATATCATCGCCTTGATGTCTGTCACCCTAAATTGTCTTCTGTTTGTCTTTCATCAATTCTGGATAATAGGAGGGGGACAACTTAATTGCATATTTCTTTTGCTGGTGTTCCTGTAACTGATGTAATGGTGGAAGAATTTACAATCGTATCTGCTGTTTAGCTTACTTGTATACTTGGTTTTGTGTGAAGATTTTAGTTTGTGTGTTCTGCACATTCCTTTGACTGGAATTCAGTATACTTGCTTTCAGCTGGATTTGCAATTTGCAACTGCAGCATATGTTCTTGATTGTACTACTGTGATTTATCATGTTCCAGCTCCACTGTTTGGAATTTGGTTAGTGTAACTTGTGTTTTTTGTTTTAAGATTGTCTTGGAAGTTGGTAAGGACTATTACTAACTGTATATTTCGGCATTGGGCCAACACTATTTAGTTCTTGCATGTTTTACTAGTTTGTTAATTATATGCCTCTAGATTCTGCAAATGCAGCTTTGGAATAACTCTTTACTTTTGAACGTGATTTGATCTTGTAGTTATTATTACATTGAACAATTATAAAATTGATTTTATGTAAGCTGAATATGATAGATATTTGGGACCTGCTGTTACGGATTGACTGCATGGCAAGTTGACTTGGAGGTTTAGTATAGCAATTGTTTCCTAAATGATTTATGTTAAGTAATTAGAGTTCATGAATGTAAAGTTCATGTCCTTGTTCCTTTTTTGGAGTAATAGTTTGCATCAAGTGATTATTAAGAGAAAGTTTGATGGAAGTTCCAGCGTTGTTTTTCTATGTTGGAACACCATTGACGTTAGTTCAGGCTCTGCATGAATTAGTTTATGTTGCATGGATTGTTTTGTTTGTTTTGAGTAGTTGTACGTGTGTCCCTTGATTGAAGTGGTAGTTGATGCTTGTAGTAGGAAGAGGCTACACGTGCGCTATAACTGTTTTCGTAACTGTTATAATAGTCTGAAAGGTTTGTGTTGTCTTCGTTTGAAGGTTGCAGGAAAGTGGTGAATAAGTTTCTTTTATAAGTTTTATTGCAAATGATTATATGGTAGTATAATCAGTATCCATGTGTAGCTGGAGTTTGTTGTTAAAGTCTGTCAGCTTGAGCATTTGTCTAATTTTGCAATCTTCAATGCTTCAGATTGTGTATTTTCGGCACGTGTCATACTTGACGGCTTTTGCTTGAATTAGTTGACAAAATCTCTGAGCATAACATAAATAGGCATTTGAGAAGTTTCTGAAACCACACTGATGACATGTGTTTAGTATTATGCTTGATTTGCGTTTGCGGTGCACCTGCTTTGACTGTAGAATTGGAGTGTTTTGGGCCATGTAAGCAATAATGGCGTTTGGTATGGAATGACTGTCGCAGCAGTGTCTTTGCTCGATTTAATCAACTATAATGCCAGTTTGGGGAAGTAGTCGAGCTGTTTAAAAGTTGACAGTAGTTATATGCTTTCGAGAGAAATCTCATGATTATTGATTGCAGTTGAGCATTTTTGGAGTGATCTTGCTTTAATCATCACGGATCATGTAGGGTAAATGTGGGAGAATTCTAAGGTATTGTTTCTGCCTTTATATATGTCGCAGCTACTTGGTACTGACAATTGAAGCTCGACCATTTTGGAAAGGTGTGGCTGAGTTCGTCAATGTGAAAGGTCTTATATTCATTTGCTGAAAGTGGTATTGATTATTGAACAAAGAGTCTCATGTTATTAGTTTAGAAACAAAAAGAGGAGCTAATAACTCTTAACAAACGGTTACTTTGGAGGATCATGAGTTGGGTGTTCCATATTGTGCTGGCTCTTATATACTTAGAAAAGGTTTTTAAGAGATGAAATCCTTGCTGTCGCACCTCCGGACTATATAAGGTTCTACATCCTGTAAAGTGTTGATTTGTTTCATCTCACTATACAATTTGACTTGTTTATTATGATACGCTGGCTCTAGATACTGGGTTGCTTATGTCCAGTTTTTTAAAGAGGTGATGGGTTACTGGGTCGTTAACGTGGTATAAAGAGTAGCACCTGAGAGTATCCTACTTAAAAGTGGCACTCTGCTAGTCCTTGGCTAGTGGACTAATCAAACTGGTTTTATAGAGGAAACTAGAAGGAACTGATTTGGAGGGGAGTCTAAGTTATCTAGACACGCTAGTTATCATTGTGGCAATGCTTCTCATAAGCTAGTAATGCAAAAGCATATAAGCAGAAGGAAAAGGATAATACAGATGCCACGTTAACTTGCCAATTACTTTTATCACCTGCCTACTTAAATTTAATTCCTTCCTTCAGTCTTTCCCCAACAATTAGACTCTTGTTACTTTAGTTATTTATTATTATACGCCAATATTCTTTGGAAAGGGCATCTCAACCGATGACATATCCTCCAGAAAGAGCTTTCCCAACTGCTGGCTTCTGGTCATCAGGGTCATGTACCTTCTGTCTTCTCTATTGCTTCCTTCTGTTGACAATCTACGCTTCAGCAGTAACTTTCAATTCACCATCCCCAGGCTCAAACTTACGGTCACTTTGCAGAAGATATTTCTTTTCAATTTCCTTCCTCTGGAATCAACTTTGCTTTGCTGTTGGCATCATGTTCAAACTCAAAACCGGAACAATATGTTCCTGGGGAATCCACCTTGAACGCTTGAAGTTTGTTATCATTCATTGAACCAAGGGTTGCGTTTAAAGGCTCCACTGCTCCCTTGGACCTAATAACATTAGTTTTACTAATTTTATGTAATTTACTAATTAGTACCGCAGAAGGCCTTAAAGTGGTTTTTTTGGTTATATAAACCTTGTTATTATATATTGTGAATCGTGAATCTTATAGGCTTAAATTTAAAACTTTTTGTTATAAATTTACTTTTATTACTTACACGTTTAAAGAAGAAATTATCAATAAATATGAACTACCAATAAGCATTTGGTTAGCCCCGTTTCATTATAAAGATCATTATGGAGCATCATAAAGATTCTTAAATAAAGCATAAACGCAAGTTAAAGAAATTCTGTTATTCAATACACACACACACACAATCATCGATCTCCAGTGGAAACCCTCTTATGCCTTCAAAGTCGTCATTTTGCCATAAAGATTTTAGAGGCGTGCTAAGTGCTACACTTTACAGAAAATGAAATCCAACGTGAGCTTGCGCATGGTCAAACTATAGTCACTATTGCATGAGACCCAAATACATAAACTGCATAAAAGAGCATCGCATATGGTTCTTGCGATCTACAAGAACAAAACTCGTATACTGTAACTGTAAGAGGCGAATAAGTGTATGAGTAACAAAGTGCGGAAATGATGCACTAACTCATTTACCGTAAGAGGTTTTGGAGATGATGAATAAGTTTGTCCAGTGATAGAACGTTTTGCAGCTTTACACTATGAAACACGTCCAGCTTTGCAGCTATACGAAACTTTTGTATCTTTGTTAAGATCTCGTCATGACGAATTATTTGATATTATTTCTTTTATTTTGAATTTATTTTTATGCTTAAATGTTAAAATTAATATTTTTTATTTTAAGAAATGAAGAGTAGAAATTGTATCAAATTCGGACATTATTTGCGATAATTACAAAATTTAGGATGAAGTGGAAAGAATTGCTACTGTGGATAAAATTAATTACTTGAAAAGTTGAAATTTGATTGGAACACTTCGCCTTATCCTTATCACGTAAAAATTTGAATTTATTTTAGATATATATCTTTACAAGTTAGAGTTAGATTAGTATTAAATTAGAATATCCTATAAAAGGGACGTTCTTTACAACAGAAAAGAATTTTTTCTCTTCTTATGTTTTTAGCGATTCACGGCTAAACTAAATTATTTTGATTTAGGGGGATTTAAAACTCTAGTTATAATCTTGTGAGGTTTTATATTCTAAACTTTTATTTACATTTTAATTCAAGTATTTCTTGTCTTGAATTCTCATATTTCATAAATGATTAATATTCGATTAATCTGACAATTTAATTTAATATTGATTATTCTATCGCTATCCAAGAATTTAATGATCCGTAATTGTCATGAAGGATGGTATAAGTAATAAATAGGTTATTTATAAATTTCCATATTTAACTTATGATTAAAAAAAAAACTAAATTGAATAGTTGCAACTATCTTAATATGTTTCAAATTATCCTAATATGTTTCAAATTAACTGCTTGAATTGTGAAATTATTCTCTTTAAACTAAAGATCAATTTTACAATTGAATGATATCTTTCCTTTGAATCAGAATTTGATAATCTTGAATTTCTCATTTAAATTCAGTTGACTTAATTTATTTTCGAATTAATTTTAATTAAGACATAGTTCCAAGACTACTACAAAAGTTTGGAGAATTAAAATTATTTTGGAGGCTTCGACGACTCGACCAATCTTCAACCAGCAAATCTGGTTGCCATATAACCACTAATGAGATACGGAAAACTTCATTCTGATGTAAAACATGGCCACATAATTTCACATTCGCATTGAAATGAACATCTATGCATAAACGAGGAACATAGGCCATTACTTGAAGAATAACTCCAGGCTACTTAGGTCTATTTAAGGACTCATTATTCTATTTCCAATGGTTTTGTTTTCCTGTTGATCACACCACTTGGAATCCTGCCTCTCAAATACAGAGGCTTATACAAGATTCACACCATTTTCCAGAAAGGCCATCTATTGTTAAACTTTCTCAAGCAGATAGCCAGATAACGCTGCAAATGATAGATTACAGTTTCCTCCCAGTTAATTTTGTTCTTCCATTAAATAATGTTGATTTCAAGCAATCAGCCAGTTATCATGTCAGAATGAAGAAGCGAATTGCATTCACTAAATGTTAGCTAAAGGTGCAGTGATAACTCGAGCCATAATAGAATGATACTGAAAGACAAGCGAGAACCACGTCAACAAGATTGAAAAGATGATAAATGACTAGACAGTTTTTCTTGCAAGAGAAGACGCTAAATGTAATATGGATTAAGTACTAGCCATCCAGAAGTCAGTTCATGCAGGAAGAATAAGATAATTAACCACTCAACAGTCAATTGTAACTTACCAGTTACAGCTACAACAATCCAAACCCAAAGGGAAAACAATTAACGACCACTTCTGTTGATCTCTGTTACTATTGCATTAACTAGGAAAAGACAAACTCAATTTGGGAGAACAAATGCGTGAAAGATATTTTAAGCAAAATCAGATGCTGAGTTCCATCCTTTCTTAGAAGAAATGGCAGAAGAAAGATCAACAGATGCAACTCAGGTTATAATCAACAAATTAAATTCTCAAAAACAGCAACGAGTAATATACTTTCCATGACTAAACGTATAAAAGTATAGCAACAATCTTCATTAAAACAAGGAGATAAAAGTGAGGAAAACCAACCAAGTACAAATGCCTCTAACCCAAACCTTCTCCATCAACTTATTTGACATTCCAATTAGAGACTGCAACTCTCTTCCAAGGGTTATAATCCTTTCACATGGATCGTCAACCAACAAAACAGACAATCTCAATCTAATTTCATCTCAGAAGAACACATGAAAGAAAAATAAGAAGTGGGCAAGTAGAAGCTAAAAATAGAAGCATCCAACTCATCATCAAAAGAAGAAGTCTTTTCCACTGACAAGTGATCCAACAAGTTAGTTTGTTGTTGTCCATATAGCAAAAGAAGATCTTGGCCCATTGACTCCAAATAAGAAGAAGACAACAACTCAAGCATCTTACTTGAAGCTTCTCCTTCCTTCAAGTACAAAACACAGGTAGGACCTGCAGCACGGTGGCCAACCTGGACTGAAGATTGCACCTTTTTCCCATTCCCATTAGGATTTGGTCGAAACATAATCTTCCCACTCGGATAGCAAAGATTTTTAAGTTTCCTCCATTGGTTACAAGTCAATCCACCGGTATGGAACACGAAAAGCCGTTGATTTGGTGAGTTGGGTATTTCGCCATTTACTTCACTCTTTAGTGACGGGGTGGTTTCTGGACTATTTGTTGAGAAATAACGAGTTGGTCGACCTCCGACCTTCCTCCACATGTCTTCGGTCACCACCGCTACCGCCGGCAATTGTCTAACCCTGGAAATTGCATTGGGGGAGTAGCGGCAATAGTTGATTGATAATTTGGAGATACCATGAAAAAGCTTCATTTGCTTCATCTTTTGGAAGGGAAGTTGGGGGATTCACTTAAACAGTTCAACGGCAGAGAAAAATATGGATTTAGGGTTTATGGATACGGAATGTTTCAAAAAATATGTGGATTATAAACTGGGTAGGGTAATCGGGAACTGGAATTAGGATAGGAAGGCTGATTCGTAAATGAGAAAAGATTCGGAGGACTGACATGGAAATCGAGAAATTAGAGTTAGAAGGAGGGTTGATTTGTTAAAAAGGAATAGTCATCGTGGCATGAACGAAAATTAAGTGATCTCCGTCTGTCAGAAGTGGGATTTGAACCCACGCCCTCGTTAGAGGACCAGAACTTGAGTCTGGCGCCTTAGACCACTCGGCCATCCTGACCCCGCGGTTTTATGACTAAATTATAAAATTAAGTTATTAGAAACTAAATTAGAAAATGTTTAATATTTAACATTTTAATTAATATTATTATCATTTCTACCATTTGATACTAAATAGTAAATACTAATAATTCTATTCCTAGATTTCCGCTTTCCATTACCATTAGACCTTGGTGTAATGGACGAGTTAAAACCAACGCATCAAGCGGACCGATCTCTTCGTTCAAGCATAACATCATCCAACAAGGTCTGCATGCATTATGATAATTAGTCTTGTTTCGTAAGGTGTCAAAACTTTAGTTGATTACAGCTGCTACCTGTTCGTTGAGTTAATATAAGCCGCACACTAGAACTTATTTTAGCAAACATTCTCCTCCACTTTTGTATCTGGCAATCCAAGCTTTTTACATTCACCAAGATTATCCTCTTGCAAGTTGTGGATATGGATTGTTGTATTTTCAGGAAGCCAAAGAGCAGTGTTTTGACTCTCAAAGCATGCACATTGTTTCCCCTGATAATTTCACAATTTGTGTGGAAGCTACCTTCTTAATTGTCAGCTGCATATCTCCTAAATATGGGCAAACCATTCTAAAAAAAGAATATGAGGTTAACAATAAAGAGATAAGTAACTCTAACTACTACTGACAGGTTAGCTGCACTGAGGCACTGATTGGTGTACACAATTCATGAATGGTGTTGCATCATCTTTCAGCTTCAAGTTGGCCTCAAAAAGAAGTGCAAGTTCTATTGGCTTGGCTCTTTTATTTTGGATTGCTCGCTCTACGAATGCTAAGATAAAAGACCTGAACGTCTTGAAGGACCACTTTAAACCTCTGAATTCCCATCCACGGAACAACACCGGAAATCCATGACGTGTAGAAGGTCACCGCAAATGCTGCATATCTAGTCCAGAATTAGATATCTTCAGCCAATGCACACAGTACACTATCACAATAGGAATGGACATTACTCTTCTTGAGAGAAGCTTATCAGCTGTCATCATCTGAACTAGAACTAGATTCATTCATTCGTCGCTCTTGAATAGCGGGGAAAAGCTGTGGACGAAGATCAGGTGAAGGTTGATGGCGGGGCTCGGAGGAGGATGATGCAGTGGAGGACTCTTTCTTAAGAGTTTTCAGCATCCTCTGTTGTGCCTCCCCCACTTCTTTGCACACCTTGTCTAGAATTATCAAGAAGTCCCTTACTATGACAAACAACCTTAAGCCTTCATCCTTACCTGCTTTCCCATGAAAGTAATCACCAGTGCTCTTCACCAGAGCCATAATTCTTTTCTCTTCCTCCAGCAACCCCATCACACTCGCCTCAGCGTTCTGCACAAAGCTTTTCAATATTTCATGGAAGCCACTATCTTCCTCTAAATTTTTCATGTCTTTGTTTAGGAAGTCTCTGGTTCTCAACAGCGACTGGCCAAGTTTGGAAACAGTTCCCGTTAAGGTATCAGCATCTAAAACTGCCGCTTTCTTCACATTTTCAAGCTCACTGCTTAGACGAGAAACCACCTTAAGACCAAGGTTGCGATAGTGCTCTATTGTATCAGATGCCACATCCTCAAGTAGATCATCTGTTTTGACACTGATATTCGAGAAGCTCCGGCTTTCTGTAGCTGCACGGGCTGCTCTCACACCTTCTGAACGGATTATCTCCTGAACAACAAAGTGCAAGAGTGTGGTCTTTCCATCTATTCCCTTGACATCAGATAATTTCAAAAGTGTATCAAGTTTGAATGCTTGTGCACCACCACGAAATGTTCCATCGTTCATTCGATTCCCAGTTTTCAGAACGGCTTCAAGAAGTTTGAGAAACAATCGGCTGCTTTTAAGTTCCTTGCAAGCAACCTGCCACAGAGTACCAAGCTGACAATTAATAGTTGTCATTAAAAACTGCAGGAATTTAGCATGAACATAGTGTACTGCCATTTAAATCATTAGGCATTTCCCAAGGATTCACAATAGTCATTCCCCAAGGGGTCACATTTTCAGTCAACATAAGGGCTTGAATTAAAGACCAAATCAAACTAAAAAGGAAGTAAAGCTGTTTCCAGGTTTATTACACGGCTAACAAGCGTAAAAAACAGACAAAAACCTAAATTGAAAATAATATGCACAACTCTTTAGAAATAATTTCAAGTGCATATGTGGCAATCTTTTACTAGTGACAATATCAGACCCAGTTAGAGCATTTGCTACATCATCAATAATAAAGTTGTAGATGAACAATCCAACATAATATCAAAGTAGCACTCATCTATTCTTTCAGACATTAAAAACAAGTATAAAATACAGCTAAAAAATAAATTAACAGTGGGAAGGAACAAAATAACAAATCACAAAACTTAACCAAAGTAACATAGACCATCCTACCTCTAAGGTCTCAAAGGCATCTTTAGTTGCATTAACCTCTTCCTCTAGAGTGCACATGAAAAGTAATGCTTCAAGTCGTTTAAAAGCAAATGGAATGTCAACCAGCGCTTTCAGGAAACGCTCAGCGGGACCAAGTTCAGATAATTCCCCAGTGAACAACCTAAGCTTCAGTTCTTCATCTGGTGTAGGTGCCATCTTCAAAAGTGTTTGTAGGAGCTCCGCAGGAAGCTCATTTCCTGATTTTATTAGAAGAGATTACAAGACACATAAAAACAGAAACAAGTATTTGATATATTACATTCCAGAGCTTCCTAGACAGGCCAAAATAGTGCCTATCCTGTTCTGATCAATATATTTCAATGCTAAATAACATAAATAAACATGTAACAGATTCTTCCCTGTAAGAAAAATGTCAGAGAGAGGGAGCATTTTACCTTCATGAAGTGCATCACAGACTTCTTCTATTGTAACATTAAGTGCACGCAGAAGAATTGATAAATTTTGTGCCTTTTTATGATCAAGGATCTGAACATATTGGGGTGTATGATCATGAGAAGAAGAGTCTTTCTTGTGGCCATTTTTGTTCTTGTCAGAAGATGCATGTCCAAACAAAGTTTCTATCATCTCTTCATTGAACCTATCATTATTCAGCAGAAAAGTAATATGTAGATGTACAAGAATAACCCAAAGCATAGTCCTGGGAAATGTTTCAACATTCAAAGAAGACAACTTACTGGAATGATCCTGATTTAATCTGATGCCAAACCATTGAATGGTCAGGATTGGCCACAACTTTGTCCCAGAAGAAGGGTTTTAACTTGGCTTTGGGAGCATCGCTGTTATCCTCCATACCAGCTCCAATATTATTTGACATAGAATTTGATGCAACAGGTGGCCTAGGAACTTTAGAGGATGTAGGCATTGCTGGTGGTGGTCGGGGTGGAGCAATACCCCCTTTTGGAGGTGGAGGAGGACGTGGATCAGCTTTGCCCCCAGATCCCATAGGGGGTGGAGGAGGTGGTCCCGGAGGAGAAGGGGCTGCACTTCCAGCTTTCTGAGGCAGAGGAGGGGTAGGAGGTGGAGGAGGACGACCAGCGCTACGAGGAGGAGGCCTAAGAGGAGCAGGTGGCTCAGGAGGAAGTGGAACTGCCCTTCCAGGGGGTGGTTTTAGGGAAGAAGTACTACCAATCCTTCCAGGAGGAGGTGGTACCAAACCAATCTTGTTGGATGCATCAATGGTCTCAAAAGAGGGCTTGACATCACCACTGGCAGCACCAACTGATACCATTTCATTTTGCTGACCATCAACTGCATATCGCTTACCATCCACAAATGAACTTCTTTTATCATGCATTGAGTTATTACTTGGATACTGCTGACCAAGCTTTGCTTCATTAATTGAGTTCAACATCCCAAAAGACTTGTGTGAAGAACCTGAAAAATATTTTTTAGTCATTGTCAGAAGTCTATCAAAATAAGCCATTGCAATATGAAGATCACAGAGAGTATGTACCAGCAGAGTAGTCGCTTAAGCTTAGACTCAGAAGGGGTCTCTCATCATTTCGTCTGGCTCCACGGCCTCCCCTACACATCCTAGTACAGCAAAAAAATAATAAAGCTGCAAATACAAATGTCACTGATGCTGTAACGGCGACTGCTATTATAATTGGTTGATGATTATTTTTGGTAGCTGAAACTGGCTCAACATCCGAACCGGGCACTGGATCTGAAGAACTATTTTCAACGGGTGGAGGTGGTGATCTGTCAACTGGGGGGAAAAATGGCTTCTTTCCAGGAGTTGGACTTGGAGGGTTAACACTAGGGGCAGGAGCCAAATCAAGAGACGGGGATGGCGAGGGAGTGGGAAACGTTGAGCCAGCGGTGGGTTCGGGTGCAGGTGGAGTGCTCTGTAGCAGCTTCCTTCTTCGAACAACCTTTGTAGCAAATAATGAATCAGGGCACTCTCTGTCCTCAGAAGCAGAGCCACCTTTTTCTCCATAAACAAGGAACAAGAGATTTTGCTTTCTTATACAATCTAAAAGAGTTTGTTTTGACTGAAGATGCAGAAATTTGGTCAATTTCTGAATCTTTTCTTTGGCAAGCGACCAACCCTTAGTCCTAGATGTTTCCTCAGAAAAGGAACTGAGGCCTTCATTAGCTTCCTCAAAGCAAGTAAGGTCAAATCTGCAATTAGTCCTTGGTAGCTCTGCCTGCAGTCAATTGATTAGAAAAATGTTTTGAGTCCACAAACACTTTACAAATTGCCACATGGGGAACTAGATGGAATTCAGCATTTAGACATGGCATCAACATAACACACATCAGACAATTATGTTCACGTGTATGCATAAAAAAGGAAAGGTAAGGAAGAGCATAATAGGAAAAGCGATGACTGGGGAAAAAAGGGATCATGGTTGATCAAAGTAAAACTGCCAGGTGCCATGGAGTATGAATAAGCCCAAACATGCATCATAAATATATGGATCACTCCACAACATAGCTTCCACATGACAGTACAGGACCTTCAAGTATCACTCATATATCTGGCGACAAGATTTCAGTAACTTCATGATAATCACAAATTCTTAAACGCCCAAGCTAACACAACAATTTGACTCCTGAAGCAAAACCCCAAGCCTCTCCCCTCAAAAACATATCTCCCCAAAAGGGTGAAACCTTAAACAAAGTACCAGAGTCAGTATGCACCATGTAATATAGCTATTAAAAACTCCAAAATCAGAATGTTTTAAATTATCAAATGAATTGGTTTAATTCCTGGAAACATAAACTCCATAACTATTAACATCTTTAGCATATCGTGCCTATTGTATGCAGACATGTAAAATGTGAACAATGAGCTATCCAAACTTATCAAAGAATAGCAGGTCAGGCAGTTTAAAATAAATCAGTTCAGATATTCATGCCCCAGTTTTGATATGTCATAATATAGACTGCTACATGCCTGCAGCTTCAGTATCATACAAGTAACAATAGGCGCAGTAATTGAAAGTCTTTCTAAAGTAGGTAAAGGTAAAGAACGCTGTCAAGCTCCATAATAGTCTATGTTTCCCTCAAGTCATATGATCCTAAGAAACATCTTGCTATCCCTACGAAATATCCCCATTACCAAATAGGCCTTAAATGGGTTTTAACGACGATGGTATCTGTAAGCAGCAGCAGTTTGGTAAGTTTGAACCTTAAAATCATAAAACTAGTCAACCTAGAATCCCTTACGCAGAAAGGAACTTAAAGCATCCGATTCTGGTCAAAGCAAAAGCAAGAGAAATTATAGGGTCCAATCTCCTACCGTTTTCTCATTAATCGCACCGGTTGCCTTATTGACCAATTGGCTTAGAAACACTTCCTCTGGTCCATGTCTATCTTCTGAGCTCACCGACACAGATGCAGAAAGCAGAATCACCAAATATATCAAAACTTTTGACTTGATGTAAATCATTTGTTGTCGAATCCGCATTACAAGCATTTGCGGTCCTTCTTATTTCTTCATTAATGGTAAAAACTCCTCCAGAGGCAAAAGTAGCAAAAGCTCCGAAGCACAAAGCCATCCACTTTGAGCCATTTGAGCAATACACAGTTTGATTTATTTGAAGATTATCAACAAATTTTCAGAATATAAACCGCCCAAAAATTTGAAGTTTGAGTTATAACTCAACAAACCAAGCAAAACCCAGAAACAATCTTCTTAAAAGACTCAATCTTTCAAATCAAACAACACAGAAAGGAGAACAAAACAATCTCAATAGGAAAGGAGCGCAAAGGGAGAAAGGGAACAAAACGAAGCCCCTTTTCGCTCCTAAGAAAAAACGGAGAAAAACCCAAATCTGAAATTTGTGTGAATGATTCAAAGGGGACGTCCAGCTATTTTATTGACCAGATCCAATGAAAAGTAGTTCAAAATCACATTTGCCTATGATCTGTGCATGCAAAGGTATTGACGGGGGAAACGGCGACTAAGACTAAGAAACAAAGTCCTTAAAAAAAATTTCTTCGTCAATAAGTTACGGAGAAAAGCAGACAACAAAAGCAGCGTTTTGATTTTTAATGGCTGTTTACGAATTTGAATAGGATTCTGAATCTTTTGGATTATTTCTGTTGTTGAAGAGCAAAGACAGTGAAAGAGAAACGCGTGAAAAGACCGATATTGTCGTTGTTAATAATATACAGGTGGAAAAATACAAATAAAAATTAGTATACAAAACACACAGAAAAATAGTAAATTTGTTTTGTTTTTAATTTATTGGTAAAATTATTTGTTTATTGGGACAATTCATGCCATATAAAGTAAAGTAGTTTTATATTTTTACATACAAAACGAAATCATTTTAAAATACTAACAGATTTGGAACATGGAGAATTTGAATTTGAACCGCAGTTGCCACTACAGTAAGGTGTTAAAAGCGAAATTAAAAATCTAGAAAGTGGATTTGTTATTCACTTATTTTCAGTTCCGTACACAGAGCTAATCCCTAACAGGTCAATAATGCGTTTCAGCAATTGTCATCTCTGTAACATTTCATGGCTTGGCACCATCTATTTGTCAAAATTTGAGGACAATCATTTACCTCTTTTTTGCTTTATTTAAAAAATGAAAATTTGACAAAATTGACCGGAAACGTGAAGCCATCGCATTAATTAAAATGATGAACTTCTTTTGGTGGAATCTAATCTAATCTTACTTACGGAGGTGAGTATGGACTCGTTTGACAAAATTCCTTTTCAATAAAATCATGAATAAAAAGGCTAAACTATAATAATAGAATGAACAAAGAGAGTGGCGTGAGAAGAGAGTCTCGTCCTCCAACAAGAGAGGGACGTACTGTGAAAAAAGTTAAGATTCGTGACAAAGAGATTGCCAAGCCAACTCCTACAATGGCAAAACCAAGTTACAGCCAGGTTGTACAGGACCGAAGGAAGATGATTTAGAAATCGAATAGTCGTTTGAAGATGAGGTTGACTATGAAGGAGGGGGCGTGGTATTGGTTCAGAGGAAGTATGACACTAGAATTGAATTATCCAACTCCTTCAAAACTAGGTTAGACAAGCAATGGGAGAATGCTGTGTTGATCAAATTACTTGGTAAGCTTATAGGATACAAATTATTGAAAGAGCGGCCGTGTGCTTTGCGGAAATCTAAAAGACCATTAAAAATAGTAGACTTGGATTAGGACTTCTTCTTGGTCAATTTTATTGAACACGAAGATTATATTCATGCCCTTACCAAGGGGCAATGGATTATTTTAAGCCAAGATTTATCAGTTCAATCTTGGAGTCCTAGTTTTTGTCCTGCTAATGGTAGAGTCTCAAAAGCGGTTGCTTGGATACGCTTTCTAAAGCTCCCTATATCTAAATATCATCCGTCAATTTTGTGTGTTTTAGGGAATCTGGTTAGGCACACGATAAAGATCGATGACATTACGATGAAATCACAACAAGGCTGGTATGCTCGGGTGGCAGTGGAAGTAGATATTTGTTAGACCCCAACCTTTTTCTTAGAAATTAGAATTTATTAAATTAGAATATGTTGGAGTTTAGTTATGAATATTTATTATTTACAAGTGTTAGCATTAATTAAATAGAAATGTTAGAATTAAGTTCAGGAGTAAGTAGACATTAAATCAAATGTAGAAGCGTAAGTTTGGAAAGACAAAAGTTGTCTTAAATTAATAAGAAAGAAATGAGAAAGATGAAGAGAGTCGTGTAGAAGTAAGAAAG
>JANQAP020000595.1:320512-330788 GCA_026874005.2 Erythroxylum coriaceum | reverse complement strand
AAACACAGAAGAAGAATTTAAGAGGTTATGCTAATTGAATTGACCCGAAGCATGTTCATAGGCAAATTGTGGACTCAACAACGCTGTCCTTTGATATATTTAGGCTTGAATGGAGATGAGTCAAAAAGGGTTAGATTGGAATGTAAGGGTTTGTGTCAAATATTTGGTTTTTGAATGCGATAATCGGGCTCCAGAAACGGGGTCCGACATAATGTTTCAAAGCTTTCAGAGATGTCCCAAGTTTAGGGGGGATATGTCTCGATCTGTAGCAGGCAGAGTATCTCCCCCTTGTTTTCCTCTCTTAACACGGTGCCTTGATTCTAGATCTCAGGTAATTACTCCTCCTTTTCGTTCGATTCTTTTAGCGAATTAGGGCTTTATTATTACCTCTGAATTTTACAAAGTTTCTCTCGGATTTCCAGGTTAGAGGGTTCGACTTGTTTTCTATTAGTTGAGGATATAATGGAAAATAATAATTATCATAAGGTTATTAATGGAAAGTAGAATTTCTACCGCATAAGCACTTTCATACCGCAACCTTCTTTCTACTTATCGATTTTCTACGGTGGAATGCACTTTCCTCCAACCTCTGATTGTTCGCCTGCAAATCCAAACATGTAATTGCGTTTGAAAACTACAGGGGATAAGTACTTATCCCCACTGCACCGCAGATCCAAACACAGCTTAAAAGAAATATATTGACTAATCTCCAAAATGAGTAATAAGGTTTAGATTAATTAATACAAAAGTCAAAAAGTTGTTAGAGATACACCTGAATAAACAAGTTCTTAGTTAATCAGAAGCAATTATACCAACAATTTCTTATTTTAGACAAAGACACATGCAGGAGACGGAGCATATCAGTAAAAAAAACTCATCTTAGATAAGAGAAGCTCTTTCAATTTTACCCAATAACAACACATATTAGGACGAGAGTAAACTGGAACTTAGTAACATCTTCTGCATTCTGCTAAGATTTGGAAGATTATTATGCCAACGATTTGGAAACCATTCCCTTGGAGCAATCCTTTACTTTCTTTAAACTTAGGAATTTGTCATTACTGGATTAGTGATACTAATGCAGCATCCGCTCATTGAGGCTATATTTTTCTAACATATTAGAAGAAGTTGCAGTGCTTATCTATCATCTTCTTGTTCTCCTTTTCCTTGACATGCTAGTTGATGCTTGGCTGATATCTATTCTTGCCTAGAAGAACTCGCTTATCCAATTGATTGTGTTGTGATGGAAGTTCATCTCGTCTACGCTTTTGTCGTTGAAAATTCTCTCTCGTCTATGCTATCTCTAATATTTTATGAACTTCTTTTTATAAGAGACATCTTTTCGTGCCCAACGCTGTAACAACCCAGACATCTCTTCCCACACTTGGGAAAACGTGTTTATGGGGAAGAGATATCCATATTTTTATAAAGCGTACTTCGTTTTCCTCTCTAACTGATGTAGAATTTCACAATCCACCCCCCTTAAGGCCCAATGTCCTCGCTGGCACAACAAATTAGGAACCGTCTCTAATATCATTTGTAATAGCCCAGACCAGCCGCTCACAGATATTGTCCACTTTAGTTTGCTTATTGGGCCAAGGCCCTCATAGTTTTTGTTGGCCCCGAGTCTCGGTCCTTATTTCATGGTGACAAGGCGTCAAAATTGGGGGACTTTTTAAAATAAAAGTATATATATATAAAACTAACATCAAGATAAAAAGAATTAAATTTTTAGTGAGAGTAAAAACAAATAAATAAACAAACAAATAACATAAAATAAAAAAATTCATGGCCGTGCATTTGAAAATGTCATGACCGTGACATCAAGGACTCATGGGCGTGAGTCAGGGGAGTCGCGATCATACACTTTTGGTGAATAGTGGGGGTCGTTGCGATTGTGCTTGTGCACGATCGCGACATTCATGACTGCACACTCCTACTTCAATTCAACATAACTTTCAATCCCCCTTTTCTCTTATTTTCTCTCATCTGTCAATATACATTCTCACAAAACAAAAGACTCGAACCCAACAATCATAATCCATACATGTAAGACTCCCACTTTAACCATTTGTTTAAGAAAATCTATCGAAAAACCATCAAAGATCTCACACTTGTATTCCTAACCGAAGTTAACAACTTAACAGAGAAGAGGATTCGAACATGAACAGAAAAGAAATTCTTCAACTCTTACTTACATTCATTTCTCAAACAAACAGAGTGTGTACATTGCTTCAGTTACATATTAAAAGCTACATCAGTAGCATAATACAAAAATACAATCATGAATGCTCATGCCTAACATGCTTATAAAGCTACTAAAAATGATCCAAACTAATTTAGTTACAAATGAAATATAAATTCTTGGAGTCAGCTGAAGTTTTTACAAGGTTCAATGTCGATCTGCTATTTCTGCACCTGAGGAGTGGAAAGATAATGGGGTAAGCTAAGAAACTCAGTGGTTAATACGCTTATAGCCATTGGTGACGAACCACAAACAATCAAGCATATATATATACATATATAGCACCTTAATCCAGAAATTTTTAACATATCCACAATTCCAGCTCACATAACACATAATAAAAAAAATATGCTACCACATAAATCATATCATGTATTTTTCAACCATTAAAACAAAGCATTCAATCATATATCATGCTCAACAAATCACAATGAAATGCCAAAACAATATGGCTCGAGAGAATCCCATAAAACAAAATGGCGAAACCGAAGTTTACACTATGAACATAATGAGTCCATTTTCAGAGCTCATGTGCCACAAGCTGGCAGCCGGGAGAAGGCTTTAGGTCAACGTGCACGTGACGAGTGGAATAGTATATCTCTTTCCCACACAAGCAAATTTCCAATGCTTACATATTTCATATCATATTCATATTTTCATGCTTCTTAAATTTTCTGTTTTTCATTAACACCAAAGCAGCAGAATTCTTGCAAAACAAACATGATATTAAATTCACAGAACATTTTTCCCACATTCACAATGATTCAAGATAAGTAATTTATACACACAAAATCAAATAGTACAGTCTATCAACATAAAAACTATAAACATATTACTCACCTATTTACTTATAAATCTAAGCTCAAGTTTGTTCTTCCTTTAGCTCTTGATTTCGAAGTTCTTGGTTCCCTTCAAATAAACATATTTTCATCCAATCAACATGCACGAATAGGACATCTATAAAGCTATATTATCCAAAAAATAAGCTTTATCTAGGCTAGAAGATCTAAGATATAGTTAGAAATCCATAAAGATCTAAGAAAATGAATTTCTTGCTTCTCTTATTTCTCTCTTCATTTTCAACATAAAACCTACTTTCACTAGTTCCTTCTTCTACTAAAGCAAGAAGAAAAGAAAGGCAATACCTAAAAATTTTTAGTTGAACCCTTTTCTTTCTTCTTCTTTCTATGCTTCGGTTCTCCTTCTCTTCTTCTAGGTCCTTCTGTAACTTTCTCTATTTTCTTTCTTACTATGCACGACTCTCTTCTCTTCTTTTCTTATTAGTTTAAGACAAACTTTTGTCTTTCCAAGCTTACCCTTCCATATTTAATCTAATGTCTTCTAACTCCTTAACTTAATTATAACTCTTCCTTTTTAATCCATGCAAACACATATATTAACTCCAAAAACTTCTAATCTAAGAATTCAAAATTTTGATTCATGCTTGCTAATTTAATAAAATAAATTCTAAGAAAAATTTGGGGTCTAACAGTTTTGCTCTTCCCGCATCCGAAAAAACATGTCTATGGGTAAGAGATATCCATACCCTTATAAAGCGTACTTCGTTCTCCTCTCTAAACGATGAGGGATCTCATAAAAGCATAATTTGTTCCCAATCATCATCCATACGGTACTGATTGCAAAGCTATTAAATTCTAAACCATAGTCCTTTGGTGTAGCCATATTTGAAGAATAAGAGATCTCTAAGTTTAGGTTCAATTTTGCAAAGTTTGTGTATTTGATTGAGACTAGAAGAACCATTAATTTTGTCAAGATTAGATAACTTATTCATGATAGTGAGTCACATAATAAAAGAAAGTTTAGGAGGGATATTCTTACCCCCAAACTAGCTTCTTCCAATTGAACATGGTAGTTGGACTTTTGAAAACTCTATAGTAAGATTGATTGGTGAAAAGTCTAGAAAAGTGTCTTAGCCATCTTAAATTATTCTTTCCTGTATCATCAGCTACCAATACAAAAACAGAAATCTATGGGATAAGATATATAATTCATCGAAGAAACATTACATGAATATTTTTAAGGAAATATATACTAGCTGCCTACACCATCAAAATTTTGAGCAACTTTTGATTTAGTACTTTTATGAAGGGTTACTAACAATGTTTATTAGTATCGTAGATGCATTTAGTGGATAAGCTTTGGGGAAAAAAACTCCCAAAATGACTAAATAATTGATTTCAAATATGGCCTAAAATTCTTAACAATTCAGGATAATGCTAGATGGAGTTGTTAAGCGAGTAAATGAGGTAGTACTAATTAACCTCAAGGATAAATTTTCATATTTAACTACTTTGGTTTGTCAAATGGTTGTAGGTCAATTGTAGTTGACCTGAGTATATAGAATATGCTCATTCTCTAGGTATTCTATGAATATATTCTGAACGTTGTAATAAGACTCCATTCAATAAGCTAATGCAATAGAGAGATTTCTTGGTTTTATTCACAAAAATATGACCCTTATTCAAATCTTATAATCCAAAATGGAAGGATCACTCAAATTTTATGTATATGCTCAATCTTAACCCTGGAATTCAACTATTTTTTTAAATGAAATTGTTAAAGCCCTTGTTAACAATATTCAACAATTTTAATAGGAAACAAGAGGAAGCCTTTGGAATTTAAGAAGTTAGATAGCTTAAATAGCCACCTCTATTGGTAAATTGGAAGCAAATGCATCAAGAAAATTACCTTTATAAATGATGGTGAATCCTAAAGAGAATGTGAGTGTAATAACATTGACAAGTGGGAAGGAAATCCAATCTAGCTCTTCCTTACCAATGAATATTAAAAAAATGTGATGAAGGAAAGAAGAAAGATGAATCTCCAACTCAAGATTTAACAAAAGTAAAAGATGATTTGTCTTTATTTATATCATCTAATGCACGTGTACCTCTTTTCCCTTACAAGTTGGCTAAGAGAGACCTTAAAGACCTTCAAAAAGGTGAAAATTAATATTTTACTTCTAGAAGACATCAAGTAGATTCCAAAATATACAAAGTTCTTGAAAGAACTACACATAACTAAAAGGAAGTTGAAGGATAAAAGAAAATACTTTTAGGTAAGAATGCATCAGCAGTGATAAATATAAAATTACTAGAAAAATACAAAGATCTAGATATGTTTACACTTTCTTGTGTCACTGATAATAAGAAAATTGACTGTGCCATTCCAGACTTATATGTATCTATTAATGTCAAATCATACTCAATTTGCCAAGTTTTAAATCTTATTCTTTGCAAGAAAGTAAGGTGATTATTCATCTAGTTGATTGTTGGTATGTACATCCTCTTCGTGTTATAGATGATGTTTTAGTTCATGTTAATAGTTTGGTATTTCCAGTAGACTTTTACATTTTGAAAATGGATTGACACAATGTAGAACATTCAACTTCTATTTTATTGGTATGGCTGTTCATGAAGATGACTAAAACAAAATTGAGGTGGATAAGGATAATCTTTACATTGAGTTTGATGGAGAGATGGTGAAATTTAATAATTTCAAAGCAATAAAGTACCTTAATAAGTTGCACTTCATTTATCATATGAATATTATAGATTTAATTATACATGATATTTTTGAAGAAGAAAATGATAGTAATGAGTCAGATTTTAATGCTAAATTGGAAGTGAATTAACAAGTTGATGAAAATTGTGAAGTTGCAGAATCATTATCAGTTCTGCTAATAGATTCAAAAACTTTAAATGATGAAAATACTATAACTCATAAGAAAATATTATCATCTATTTTACAAGCTCCGAAAATAGAATTGAAAGACTTATCAAATCACCTAAAATATGTGTATATGGGAGAAGGAGAGTCATTACCTTTGGTCATCTTAAAAAGTCGACTAAAGAGTAAAAAGAAAGGCTAGTATAACTTTTAAATGAGTATAGAACAACAATTGGTCGAACTTTAGCTTATACAAAAGGCAAAAGTCTAACAATTTGCATGCATAAGATTCTTCTGGAAGTAAATGATAAACCAATAAAGGAACCAAAAAAGAGACTTAATCTAACAATGAAAGATGTAGTAATGAAAGAAATCCTAAAGCTTTTGGAAGCAAGTATAATCTATCTAATCTCGGATAGTGAGTAAGTGAGCCCAATTCATGTTATACCAAAGAAAACTAGAGTGACATTGATAAAAAACCAAAATGATGAGTTAATGCCAGTAAGGCTGTAGAATGTGAATCAATTTTAGGAAGCTTGGCTAGTAGAAATGATAATTTCTCATTACCCTTTGTAAATTAAATGTTAGAACAACTTGTTAGTAAATCATGTTTTTACTTTTTGGATAGTTTTTTAAGATACTATCAAATAGCAATTGCTCAAGAAGATCAAGAAAAGTCTACCTTATATGGCCTGTTAGAATATACGCCTTTAGGTGAATATCCTTCAATATTTATAATGCCATAGGTACATTTTAAAGGTGCATGATAAGTATATTTGCAGTATATTGAGAATCGTATTGAAGTATTCATGGATGATTTCATTATTTATGAATATTCAGTTAATGATTACTTGAATCATTTATCAAAGGTTCTCAAAAGATGCATTGAAACAAAATTGTTATTGAACTGTGAAAAATGTCATTTTATAGTTAATCAAGACATCATTTAAGGACAAGTGATTTTACTTAGGGGTATGGAAGTAAATAAAGCAAAAGTGGATTTGATTGTGAAATTACTTTACCCTATAAATGTTAGGGAAGTTTAACCTTTTTTTAGACATGTATCATAAGTTTATTAAAGATTTTTCTAGGATTATTATACCATTATCAAAGTTACCATAAAAAATGTTCCATTTGAATTTGGGAAAGAATGTCAAAAAGTTTTTGATAAGCTCAAGGCATTACTGATAAGTGCGCCTATTATTCAGCTACCAAATTAGGATCTAACATTCAGGATTATATGTGATGCTAACAATTATGTAGTGGGACATCGTAATGTGGATTTGAAAAAAACTAAGGAGACAAGGAAATTGCAATTGCAAGAGTTAAAGGAACTACGGTTGGACACTTATGAGAACTTGGGAATTTACGAGGAGAAAACTAAATTGTCCATGATAATATGATCCTGAGTAAGGAAAGAAAGTGTTATTATATAACTCAATTAGAGCTCATACCATGTAAGTTACGTTCAAGATGGATTTGTCTTTTCATTTTCGCTAATGTATTTCCTTAGGGTGCAACGAAAATAAAGAGTTTAGATATGGAAAGATATATAAGGTAATGAACATGTATTGAAACCACTATAAGGATATGACAACTTCAAGTTTGATGCATATTAGTTTAGCATTTCCCAATATGTAAAAGATTTTTTTTTTGGAAAGTCAATATGTAAACGATTGATAAGAAAAAGTTTCATCGAGCATAACATCATTAAATAATTGCATTCTTTAAGATACAACTCAAACATGACAATTTATTAGTTTTATTTCAGTTATTTATAGGTTTCATTTGCTTGCTTTTGTATAGTTATTTTATTAGTTTAAAGGAGAAATTAGGTCATAAGTTCCAAATTACTAGAATTCATTAGACGAGATTATACCTTATGGAACTCATTCTAGAATTAAATTCTTTAAGTTCCAAATTACTAAAATTCATAAGGTGAGATCGTGCTTTATTATACTAAGCTTTTAAGATAAAAGACTTTAAGTTCGAGGCTATTAAAATTCATAAGGTGAGATCATGTATTATGTAACTTAGGTTTAGAAAAGCAGTCCTTTAAATTCCAAAATGCTAAAATGAATAAAGTGAGATCATGCCTTAGACAACTTAAGATTCTAGAATTAAATCTCTTAAGTTCTAAATTACTAAAATGCATAAGGCGAGATCATGCCCTATAGATATTAATAAATTGTTTTATTCTAAGAAATTATTTATTTTTTAAATAATAAATAAAACATTAAAACTTTAAGATATTAAAAAATAAAATAAACAAAACCTTAATGGTATGTTTGGTTGAGGGGAATGACTATTCCATTCCTCTCTTATTCCTAATAATAACTTATTACTTTGTTTGGTTTAAAAAAAGACACATAATAGACATTCCTTAGGTTTAGATATTCCTTCAATTTGTAGAATACCTAAAGCAGTCCCTCGCCTATCTTTATCTATTCCGAGCATGTCGGGAATAGATGTCATGACTTGAGGACAGATTTGTCCTTCCCTATCGCGAAAGAGGCTCATCCATCTCCAACCTTTAAGCGATTCTCTTCTCCAACACAGCCTTTGATCGTCTGTCCCTCTCCTCTGGTTAAGTTAAAAATATTCTTTCCTAACAAGTTTTGTCCCTCTCTTCAATCTTCACCACTTCTGTTCAACTCATTTGTGGTTTAAGGTCTGTTGTTTCGTTTGGTGCATAAGGTAGATCGATTTCTTTTAACTTTATGGTCTCTTCTAGTTTCACCATTTGCGGTACTGAAATTTTTGGGTTTAATGCTTCTTCACGGTTCTGAAATTTCTAGGTTTAATGCTTCTTCTTCTTTTTTGTAGTACTGAAATTTATGGGTTTAATACTTCTTCTTCTTTTTTGCAGTACTGAATTTTTGGGTTTAATGCTTCTTCTTCTTCTTTTTACGGTACTGAAATTTCTGGTTCTAAGTTGTATTTTGAGTAGATGGCTATTGCATAATTGCATTTTGAAATTACGGTATTGCTTAATACTCCTTCACAGCGTGGAGTGATTTTCTTTGCTGAAGAAAGTTTTGCTAAAGAAAGTTTTGGTTTTGTTGCTTTGCTTGTTAGTTCTTTGTAGCCGTAACCCTCTGTTTTCAAGTCTCTCGTATTCGTTGTGGTCTCCATCTCTCAGTCATCTCATTTCTCTCCTGGAAATTTTGAGCCTTCATTTGTGGAGGTTTTCTTCTTTTCTCTCCGAAAGTGTGTGGTATGAAGTTCTTGTCTTTGGAAAGCAGTCGTGACTCCTGTGGGTGAGTCAAGATAGTGAAGTTTATGTGTATTAAATTGGTTTTGATAAATATGTTCCTATATTACTTGTTTATTGTACATCAAAAAGATGACTTGTTCTAGGTAAAATTTGTGATAAAAAAGATGACTTGTCCCAAGTAAAATTTGTGATTATCGAGTATTTTTTGCTATAAATTTTTATATTGATATCTTATATTTGAGTATGAAATATGGACAGAAAATGTCTTTAAGAAGAAGAAGAAAATTATTAATAATAAAAAATTAATAATAATAAAAATCAATAATAAAAATAAAAATTAATAATAATAAGAAGAAGAAGAAGAAAAAAAATTAATAATAATAATAAGGAATTATTAATAATAATAAAATAATAATTAAATAATAATAATAAAATTAATACTAATAAGAATACTAATAATAAGAAAATTAATAATAAGGAATTTAATAATAAAAATAAAATAATAATAACAATAATAAAATTAATAATAATAAGGAATTTAATAATAATAAAAATAATAAACATAAAAATAAAAATAATTAATAATATAAGAAGAAAAAGAAAATTAATAACAATAATAATAATAATAAGGAAATTAATAATAATAATAATAATAATAATAATAATGATCATCATCTCATGATGATGATGATGATGATGACGACGACTATTATAATGGATATTTTAATCTTTTTGTTAGTTATACTTTTGTCATTCCAAATTTTCATTTTCAAACTAAACATTGGCATAGAAATTCATTAGCAATTAACCAAACAAAATAATACCAATTCCATTTTATTCCTTATCTATTCTATTCCTATAAATAATCATTCCATTCCTTATGTATTTCAGCCAATGAATCAAACACCCCGTAACTCTCATCTTTTTGTTTTCAGGTTCTCCACGCATCACCTATCTCCAGGCTCGCCCACTTTCAGCACTCCACCACTGCCACGCCTGTAACATCCCCTCATCTATGGGAAGGGTAAAATAGTAAATTGGAACGGATTAGGAGTGTTTAAAAGTGTTTTGCTATGTTCATGCATTCATATATGCACGTGAATAGTGAATTTTGCACATGTAAA
>JANQAP020000595.1:303933-320412 GCA_026874005.2 Erythroxylum coriaceum | reverse complement strand
CATGTGGAGTGACTGTAGTGATCGCACGTAGCGCTCCCTTATCATAGGATATGTACCGGAATGACCTGCGGGCGTCTCGGTGTGTACCCTACGGTAAGGGGGTGTTACAACGCCAATGCCCTATAAATGCACCAGCCCACTAACACACTCCACTTTACCTCTTTCGTCCCATGTCAAGCACCAGAGAAGCTCCAGTCCATAGTGCCCCTAGCATTACACCACACTAACACATGTCCCAACCATCCTTTTAGTAGCTCCTAGTGTATAACACCAACTTCTTAATTGCATAAGCATTTATAGTAGCTCTCCGCTTATCACTCGGTAAGTAGCCAAAGAAGTCCTCTAACACCAAGCACACAGTCTAGCTCTAATGCACATTCGATTAGCAAACATCCACACAGCAACACCAATCCTCGAGCAGCTCCCAGTAGTAACAAATGTCCTGCTCTACAAACCAACACCACACTAGGTAGTAATCACACAACCTAGCGAACAAACTAGTCATCAACTTATATTGCTGACGGTATAAGCAGATAAGTCAAACTAAATTCATAAATTGATGAGCCAAGGAGTTACCTGATGATTTCTGTCTTTCCTTCCAGGCCTTATATTGCTGGCTTTTTTATGTCCGCAAGACCTTTACCAGCGCTAGATTAACCATTATCAGCATGTGGAGAAGATTTAGACTTTCTACCTTTGAACTTAGTGGGCTTCACCTTTGCCTTCCACTTGGTTGCTTCGAGGGCTGTAGGAGCAACAATCTTGAGTTTATCTTCCTTAATAATACAATAGGCAATTAAAGCATTGAAGTTTCATTCCTCATCCAACAATTAATATGTTGTCACCAGATTACTAAACTATAAAGGGAGTGTACTCAGAGTCCGGTGAACTATGTAGACATCAGGAAAAGGAATATTCAGCATCTTCAGTCTACTATGGAGATGGATCATTCTTGATATATACTCCATCACTCCCCCTTCTCCAGTATACCTCATAGGGAATAATTCTTTCATCAAGGCACTTATCTCAGCATTAGATGAGACCGTGTACCTCTGGGAGACATTATCAATAAACTCCTTCGCTATGTCTGTCTCCGAAAATCCATTTAGTAGATGGTCAGGTATGGATCTCTTAATGTTCATGCAACACATTCTGTTTGACCAATCCTAAGCTGTATAGGCTTCTTTATCAGCTTTTGACCTTTTAGATGTAGGTAAAGATGACCTATCCGTACGTGTGGTCATATCAATTTCTGCCATCTCCATTGCATTTAATACATCATCTACCCACTTCTTCGAATTGAAACTAGTAAGGGTTTCAATAGTGACACTGTGATTGTTGATCGAAAAGGTGACTCTACAATGATAATATAATTATCAGCGCAAATGTAGGATAACAATGATGCTCAACATCTTAAATAGTATCTTTATCGAGAATCCAATCACACATATTATGAAACACTTGTTAACTGAATACATAATATATGCAATTAGACCTCCACATAAAAGTGATGAGAGTACGTACTATCAACTCTCATGACACTACCACTTGTTGATGAATAGATCATTCAAGAAACAACTTTCCTCTATCTTATGCCTTTATGTACATTTCAAAATCCCATATAAGGCCAACACCTGTGGGCAGAATAACCAAACATGAGACTAGAGACATCTCTTAATATGCAAGCAGAACAATCCAAATACTGACTTGAAAGTCCACTATGGTGACTACATTATCATTAGTTCCTAAAAGGCTCACAAACACAAGGGATATATCTTTATCTTATCCTCATATTCTATATGGGCATATAGTATGTGACAATTTACTCTCAATAAATGCAAAAACTAAATACACAATCTAATTGTCACACACTAGTGCTTAAAACATTGTCAGTAAACTTTATTTGAGACTTTTATGGCGAAAAATCCCGATTAGCGCAACTATCATGCGTTATCAAACACCGAACATACCACAATAGATACAAAAACCTCAAGTATCTCACTTATGTCAAGTTTATGGTAGGAAATTCATTCAAAATCGGCTTTAGAATACCTTATTCCCATTTTCTAGAGTTAAACTTTATTTATTACTAATGTAATAAATCCAAAAAAATTAAAAACTCATTTTATAAATTCTGCCGGCCCAAAAACTGATCCAAAATAATCCGGGGTACCTTTACGGGAGTTCTAAAATTTTTTGAGTTCTTTTATTTTACTGTAGCGTTGACGTCAGTTGCTAGCATCATTATGACATCATCCTGCATGTGGATAAGGACGGTGCATGCATTGCATGCGCTAAGCACTAACGCGCCTCGAACCTATATGGCGTGTATGACGCACACACCAGATGCACACCCACATGCCCATTGCCAATGACTTGTGCATCACACACGCAACATGTGTTTCCCCCAAATGGCCACGTGTCGAGTACATGTATGTCGCATGTAATGCACCGCCTCTAGGAGGTTATTGTTTGTATGTGGCACGAGGCCACATGCGTCTACCATTGGCTAGCGCGTGTTTCGAGTTGACCGTACGTGTGCACTGTGTATGCGTCGGGCACGTCTCCGTCGCCTCCGACTGTCAAAGTGTTTTCCTGCTAGTTTGGCGTTAGTTTTTCGAGCTTCAATGCTTGTTTTCAACCCTTTTTTCAAGACTAAACGCATATATGCCACTTTCAAGCAACAATAAGTAAGAAAAAACCGAAAAACTTTATTCTCTAAGAACCTTATGGGAAAAAACGGAAAAATCTTCATTTTTAACCACCTGATCATGTAACCACTATGATAGCGCGTGTAACATATAACATAAGCCCTAGTACGTGTCCCAGATTGAACGTGAAAGAGAAATAAACGAAGAAATGCAGAAAATACCTGATTTCGGTTCAATAACTTCAAATGAGCTTTTCGAGGCTGAATCGAGGCCGAATCGATCACCACCTTCACGGGATCTACTCATCGGGATGCGATTAATGTCTTTCTACAGTTTTCTTAAAATGTGAACCTCTGAATGATTTAGAGTTACTTTACGTTCACGAATGATATGAATATCTGTAGGAGACCTTAACCTCTTTTTATAGCATCTATATTAGGCTTCCCTATTATAAGTCCGATATAGGTTCGGTTCACATTGATCGAGGTCTATTTTTCTCCTGAATTTTGGCCCATTGACTTAGATCATTTATTGGCTACTTTATTATCTTTATCCGGATCAAATTACGTAACTTAACCGATAAATTATTGAAAACCAATAAAATATAATTAATTGTTGTCCAACTTTAGGAAAAATATCTAACATTTATTTCTTTTAGAAAAGAAAACTAAAAGAGATGAGACTCAGCTATGAAGAATTAATTCCAATGTCTCTCAAATATTGTGCAATAATCCTTAGTCGTCCTGGTTTGCTACAATTGTTTAAAGCAGCCAATTAGGTCTTCAAAGCTTCTTCTATGAAAATTATGAAAGAAGAAAAGAGAATAGAGAAGCATATATTTGTTAACAATTGCATAACTGACTATTACATTCCAAGAACAAAAACAAATATCATACGATTTTTCTTTGGAGCGATAACTTGATAAGTAAGAAAAATAAGTAATGAGGTGAAACATATTTACCTAATATCCATTTGGGTTTTAACCTTTTATTGAATTTAACTACTTTAAGGTAACATTGTTCCCCATAGAGGAGGACCTTGGTGATACTAATATAATTGTAAACAACAGGGACATGAGAGTTATTCCATATTTATGTGTCAGGCTGCCGCACTTGTAGCTTGTGCACATCCAGCTTATCCTGCAAGCAGCAGATACGTTGAAGCCTATCATCACTAATTTTTCTCAGATTGCTGAGACAAGATTTTCCCTCACCTTTATGGTAATTGATACTACACCAATTTTGTAAACACGGGCTAGATATGCAAGCAGCATTTACGAAACAGATACTAATTCTACTTTCTGGAAAAAGCAGCTTCACAGATGCCACTATTAGCATATGCAATGTAGGCAGAAAGTTTCATTTTCGAGTAGTGTATCAGAAACTTATTAGCCACTAGATATTAAGGTTATATGAACTGCACAAAGGGAGAGAAGGGGACTAATTTTCCCCTGGTTAAGGATGCTGGGAATTTTCTTCCGATGGTTTTCCACTGTAGTAATTTGACCGAGACATCTTGCTTTCTTTTCTTGGAAGCTCTGGCAAGAATGCTGTTCATTGGTTTCAGTCAGACGAAGTTTACGTATTAAAAGCAGAACTCAACTACCAGGTACGCGGTGGTAGCAATATAATTAAAAACTTTTTCTGTTCAGTTTGTAGAAATAAGTGGACTATGGAAACAGACAAAAGACTAGAGAAGTGGCATTGGTGGGAGCATGGTCGGAAATTGGCAAGAACATTTCTGATACTGAAACTCCCCATCAGGGGAGTGATATTATCCTAATTACACAATATTTTAGGGGCTTTATTAAATAAAAAATATTAGCACTAGAAAGGGTAATGAAAAACTGCCATATCTATATCACTAGTATATATCCTGGACATTGGGACTTGTAGTCTTCTCAAATGCAAGAGTGCCCAAGTCAGGTTTCCTTTGACCAGAGAGTGAACTTTCCATTTCAAAAACGTTGTAGATTAGGTCCATTTGCAATAATGGGCTAATGGGTTGTTGGGAGGAAAAGGCAGGGACTGTTCTGTTGCCGAGATTTTCTTCCCTCACATTCTCAAATAGCAAAACAAGCCCCCATCCCCACTGTATAATTTAAGATTCTATTAAGATTTTAACTTCTATAAGAGGTAAAATGTAGAAGAGTGCATCTCGTGAGGTAAACAAGCTCTCCAACAATGCCACATGGAGCAAAGGAGCCACTTCTGCAATTTTCAAACAATTATAAGCTTCAAATCCTGTGATCCACTTCTACTTGCATTATAATCCAATCAAATGTCATTATAATGCACTTTAAGACTACTCTACCCAATCTTAATTACATGCTCCAAAAGTTTTGGAGTAAGACAACTAAACAGAGCAAGGAGGAGAAAACTTGATGATGTCCCAGTAGAGTTCCTTCAAGTGTTTAGCTTTTGCATTTTGTAGAAAATGCTAATTCACAAGAAGATTTTATTGGAAGCAAAGTTTGTTTGACGAGCGAGTGGGTGACTCTCTGCAGTCCCTTTTTATTTCCATGTACATATTATGATTCTACAACACCCAATTAATGCTCCTTGGCCATTTCATTACGCTTCCAAAACTCAACGTACAAATAAATATATATTTTTTGGTTGAAGGTGGAAGATTTACATTGAATCAAGCTATAGCTAGATCTGCAACCCATTGGTTGACTATGAGGCAATATCACTGGGCACAGATAGAGCATCAAACTTCAATCCCTCTACCAGTTCAAATGCAGCAAGTCTAACTTATTAGCGTGACTCATTATAGTTAGTCAAGGTATTTTGTGATGTTTGATTAATGTGTCAATGGCAACTCCAATCATAATCACGATCATCTCAATAGTTAATGATTTATGAAACTTAATTAACTTCAAAAATTATTCTCTGCGTACGACTTGTTAGATTATATAAAGTGTACAACTAAAAAGTATAGATAGAAAATTGATTTTTTTAATAGAAAATATACAATATTCTTGAATAGCTCTACACAAATAACGTAAGGAAGCATATGCATGAAATATGGCTACTTATTGGTGGTCGAGTTAGTGGAGCGAAGGAGCATGGAGTCAAAAAGTCCTGTGTTCGAATCCCCCTATCTACATTCTTTTAATCGAGTGTAACGTACAGATTTGCAGGCTATTGCGTCAATCCAGAGGTTTACCCAGTGCACATCCAAAGGATAGCAACTGCGGGTTCCTCTGTTCCAAAAAAAAGGAAATATGAGTATAATAAACTGAAAAAAATAGAAAGATATAAGTTGGAAAAAATAATTAAAGATTTAATTATAAACAAAATTGTTACCTAGAATTAGAGGATATAGTTTTTGAGACATAAAAACGAGTTTTTAAAAATTTTTAAAAAATTGAACCGATTTGACCAGTTTAACAATGGAAACTTTGAACTAGTTAACTTTTCGGTTCGATTTTCAACTTTGCGATTTGATTTAGTTTAATAATCTTTATTGTTAAAAATTGATTAATTTATTAATTAATTGTTCAGCTTTTATAAATTAATCAATTTTTATAAACTAAAATAAATCGATTACTATTTATTTAATAATCTTCTTTTTTAATTAAACTTTAAATTTTTTGATGCTTTTTCAATAATATTTTAAAATTTTTAATTTTATTCAATTTTTAACAAGTTTTATAACGATTTAATATCAATTGAAATTTTTAAAACTTAAATATCTTATCTTCCAGATATAACCAAAATATACAAAGTTGTTGATTCCCCTGCATTATCTAGAATGAGGTTTCATATATTAGTTCCACGATTTTTTATATAATTTTAATTTATTATAAATATCAGAAAGGGGAAAAAAAAGAGTGAAAAGCAAGTTCCTCACTGATTTGCATTAGGTAAAGAAGATTCAGCTGAATTTTCAAGCTGGAAAGTCACAACTCTGATCCTTCTTTACTTGCAGTAGATGACTTGGTCCAACACGCTTGGGATAATATAAAATCAGAGAATTTCTTTGAAAAGTCAGATTAATAAGCATGGTTATTGGTTAAAGAGGCAAGAGACGCTAATATGAATTAATTATGTATAGGAGGAATAAACAAAAAGAGAGACAAGACAGCAATGAGTGGAACTGGGCACCAAATGACAAATGGATATATCAACTACTCCTTACACCGTGTGAGATGGGTACCCTTTACTCTTTGTGTTTTTGACATTTGCTAACAAATCTAGAGAAGAGTGATGGAAAAGTTTTTCTCGGAAGTTGAAAGGAAAATTCTTGACACCCATTTGACGCAAAGTGAAAAGATAACTAGAAAAAAGTAGTTTACTCCTTATAATATACTCTAGTTTGGCAGTCTTATGTTTGGTAACCGTGTTCTAACAGCAAGCAAATGCCACGTACCACTCTTAACATTTATTTATTTATTTCCTCCTTTGACGAATAAAATGTAGAAAGTAGGTGATGGATTTCTTCTATATTTACCTTATTTTTTTCTAAAATTAATCAGTAATTAAATCATTCCAATAATCGTTTAAAATGATTACACTCAAATAAAAGTTATTACTTCTCCTTTGTCTACCAAGAAAAGTATCTTTTAAATTATATACTTACCTCTTGATTGAAATCTTCAATCCATAGCACAATCATTATGTACAAGAAGGAAATAATCACACTGCTTAGTGGTTTTTAGTTGTTAAAGTTATACAGCAATCCCTTGAGCAATTTGTCATTAAATAGCTGTCTTGTTACATGAAAAGTAGTCATCAACTAACCTAATATTGAAAGGCTCATCATCTTATTCTTTTCTTTTATATCACAATAGAGTGCTCTCTTCGTGCTCACCCCATACGTATATGTCATGTGAAAGACCCACCCGGTCAAGTTGGCATTTCCCAAGTGTTCATTGGAGACATGTCACGAAAATTGCAAATCCATTCGATGGAACAGGAATACTGAATGATTTCTTCTCTTCAACTACAAAAATGTCGTATTACCACAAATTCAATCTTTCAGATTTGTAAAACTGGCAAGGTTTCTCACTTAGTAATTTGACTGTCAAAATCTCGAATTAATTCTAAATTCTATAAACATAAACAAGAAAATACTAGTAATAGCAGTTTCAGATTCTATACATATGACTGCCTAAAACTGTTGAAGGATGCGAGCAGGCGGAACAGTTAAACGAATAAAGTCAAACTAGTGTGGTCTGGATTCATCGTCACGTCTTAGGGTGTTATTTTCTTTTTCTCCAGAAATTTATCTCCTCAATTGTAATACGTTGTTGAAGCTGCCAAAGAATGTGGATATTGACAAGGTCCTAGTGTGGAGATCTAGAATATTATATATACTATGAGACGTTGGGGATCTATCCAAATGTCTATAATTCTACGGATCACACACAGTAAGAGTCTATAACAGACAGATGCACCACTACGCTCTAATAATCTATGCTCTATAGGCACATGTTCGCACCATATGATATTCTTCACAAATGACCAAACCGTTCTACCTACTTTGCCTGTTGCCACTCACAAATTTTCATATATATTTTCTTATGAGATCCCTCCCCTCTTAAAAGCATTTTCATATTTCTTTTGTTTTGAAATGTAGGAATCAAGAACCAAAATTTCCTGCTAAAAGCATAGAATCCATGAAGCTAATAACTTCCAATTTCTTAGACAGTAAATTGGTCACAAAAGCCTCGTGTTTCAAGTTTGGGGAACTAGGAGAACAAGGCAAGTGGAACTAAGGAAGTGATGTCAATTAATGAACTATCCAACCAGGAAAAGGTAAAAAGATCAAAGAATGGAGGCAACATGAAACACCTACATGCGTGGAAATCTAAGAATATAAACAAGCATGGAGGGCAAATAAGTGATTGCATTTCCTCAGCTGTCAATGCTCTTCTCTAGATACTGTCAGATCTCTTTTTTATTTCTTGTTAAACAATGAACTTCATGTTTCAACGCAACGGTCAATAATCTGCAAGACAAGGACCAAAAGCCACTGGAGAGATGGAAGTGTAGACGTACCATGTTATAACTTTTTCTCAGTACAAAGTTACTAAGAAATCATTTCTTCATTAAACAATTCCATTTTTCTGTCTCTCTCAATTGCCTCTGCAACTTTCTGCTTGTAAAAGCAACGGTTGTGATTGGAATCAGTAACTTAGCATGGAATCCATTGCCCCACCAGAATGCTGGACCAAATTTATTATATCTAGCTAAAAATGGAAAATGGGAAAGTAATAAGTAATAGAACTAAAAGATGTAACAGTTTTTCTGTTTTATATATGTTCTCTGAGATTAACTTCTCTCAACAACCAGAACAAGCCTCCACTTGACACCATCCCCACTTCGTCCAAGTCCTTCACATGTGAGCTCCTTCTCCAAATGTAAAATCTGGGTTTGAATCTTCATGTTCTTGTTTTTAAAGGGTCTCTTTTGTTTTCCATTTTTGTCCAAGATTATTGAACATTTTTTTTCTCGCAATAACTTGTTTTCTAAGTACATTCAGATTACTGTAATGGGTATCTATATTGTTTTTCTGTTTTGGGTGCAAAATTGCAAAGTGTTGGTCTTTGAGCAGTAACAGTTATTCGTTTTTTACTTTCGTGGGCTAAAAGTTTGTCTTTCTTGTTTTTTTCCGATGTTATTATAGAGTTCCCGAAGATCTTATTGCTGTGTTACTTGGATTTAGTTGCTGAATGAGAAGTCCTTGGTGGGAGATATCTCTGAGTTCTTTTTTTTTTCCTCCTATATATTTATGGTTGCCATAGAAGTGTTATATTGGTGATGAGAAGCCGGTAGATAAACCCAGACACTTGGAGTTACCATGATGGTTGGCGCTGCAAATAATGGCAGATTCAGGCATGCTTTTTCAGTTGTCAATAGCGAACAGGAAGTTGCTCCAAATAGTGCTCCGACGAGCATTGCTGGATCAGAGTATGGTGGCATCGAGTTTACAAGAGAAGATGTTTATACGCTGTTAAATGAGAGGATGAAATACAAAAACAAGTATAATTACAAGGTAAGTTCCTTTTTTTTTTTTTTTGCTATGCTGAACAGATTCGAGTGAATAGCTCTGAAATTGGTTGTTTTGGATATTGTAGGAGAGATGTGAAAATATGATGGATTACATTAAGAGGCTAAGGCTCTGTATCAGATGGTTTCAAGAACTAGAAGGGAGTTACCTATTCGATCAAGAGAAGTTGCAGAATGCACTGGAATTCACCGAGAGTAAATGTGCTGAAATGGGTGTGTTGAATGTATTCTATCATATGATCTCATTTTTAACAGGGGTTTAACCATATTGTCATCAAGTAAATTGCTGTATTTGATTACAGAGTTGATATTGAGAAACAAGGAGGAGGAATTGAACTTGATTATTGTGGAGTTGAGAAAGAGTCTTGCTTCTCTGGAGGAGAAACTCTCAAAGGAAGAAACAGAGAGGCTGGTGAGAGGAGAACAATGAGATACTGAACATTGCTATAATTTTACTATTTTGGTTTGGTGACTCTCATTTCTGAAGATTTTTCTCTCTTTCAATTGATCCGTTCCTCTGCTTAACAACCAGGCGGCAATGGACTCTCTTGCAAGAGAAAAAGAGGCCAGAGTTAATATTGAGAAGTCCCAAACTTCCCTCTCAGAAGAGCTTGGAAAAGTTCGAGGGGAGCTTCAAAGTTCTAATCAAAGGGTAATAGCTAAAATATAGCCTCGTTTCACTAGAAATTCTGTTCCCTCTTTTTCTGTTCGTTTTCCTCGTTAATTCTCATTATTGTTAGTGGTGACCTAACTTGTTTATTTGGGAAAATTCTGCAGATAACGTCAATTAATGATATGTACAAGCTGTTACAGGAGTACAATTCAAGCTTACAGACGTACAACAGTAAACTTCAGACGGACCTTGATTCAGCTCATGAGACTGTTAAACGTGGAGAGAAAGAAAAAGCAGCCATAATGGAGAATCTGAGCAACTTAATGGGTCAGTACAATTCACTGCAAGATCAATACACCTCATGCAAAGTGAGTCTGTTTCCTTTTATTCTATCCTGCTCAATATACTTTTATGCAACGTGAATTTCATTTTTCTCTTTCGAGTTATCCTTTGCTTCTTGGGTGGACCATCCTTTCTTGTATCTGTTTGCGACTTGCTCAGTGCAACATAGTAATAGCCATGGAGTGTTAAATATTGATTATGCTTCGAAAGGAATGTTCTATTTTTGTTTGTTTCTGACCAATTACCTTTATGGGAGTTATATACCATGCCTGTATTGGAAGACGTTGCTAATTTCTTTTAGTGAATATTTTGTTGAACGTTTTCATACTTATAATTTGTAGTTGCTTTTGGATCTTAAATGACTTCACACTTGTTTGTTGATGCACCTAGACAACAGGTACATCTTGTATTTGGTGCTCGTTGGACCTAGTTTTGTTTTTCATAAGAAAGAAGCCGGCACTATTGACCATTTGTTTTTGGATTCTAGTGTTTGCTTGCAAGTAAACTGGACAAAGGAATCCCTGAAGATCCCAAGTCTAGTTCCCTCAAGTAGAAAAGTTTAGCATAAATTTGAAATGGATGAAATGTCTTCCCTTAGATAGAAGTCGTTCAAGGATGATAAGCATAAACTAAGCATGTATTTCCTATGAAGGACCATGGCCGGTATCAAGCAATGAGGTCGAGCAAAATGGTTCCATTTCGATATGATCCAGGAGAATGTATTGCAAAGAATAATAATAGGGATACTTAAATCTTTTTCTAGACATGTTTTACCAACTGGTGAGACAGATTTTCATTATATATACTATCCAATCCATGAGTATGGACGAATGAAGTCCACTTATGCAAAATATATTTTTGGTCACCTAGGATAGTAAAAGTAAAAATGTGAGCAAGAGTGTTAGTACCTGTCACATTAGTCCACAATGTAAAAGCTTCTTGCATGGCTCCAAGTCTGATGTGTAGGTGCCAAATCTTTTACCAAGTCAAGAAGGAAATCAGATTTTGTTTGTAGCAAATGGAACTCAATATGGAAGTATTAATCATCCGACGCATGTGAACAAAGGAGTGGTTTTGAGACTTCCGGTCACTCTACATTCCATCTCTTAACTCTCTATGTTCTGTAGAAAGTTTTGCCACGATGAAGGCCTGAATAGTAGTCAAGTGATGAAATCTAAAAGTATCCCCGACTTGTTCATCCATTTATATCTATATATCCACTAAGAAAGAATTCTTCTCTGGCTCTTAAACTTAGAACTGCTTCGTCCATTTAATTAGGTTCACAGAAAGCTAAACCATGGACTTTAGACCCTTCATGAAGATTTTAGGGACTCAAAGAAAGTCTGAACCCAATGTATGCACCTTGTTATAAGTGATTTACCTGGGGTTGATATTATAGGAGGACAAGCTTCCCTCTCCAATGCCTTTGCCATTGATTTATTGCACGTAATCTGATGTCAGAAATTATCGATTGGTAACTCCATAGGAATCTCTGGACGATGTTGTGAAGCAGAAGGAGGCTCTACTGAATGAAGTTACATCTCTAAGGAGAGAGATGCAAGAGGTTAGAGATGACCGCGATAGACAGCAGTTAAAAGTGCAAGCTTTAACAACTGAAGTAGCCAAATATGAACATCTAGCGGTAAAATCAAATGAACTAGAGGTAGATCTTTACTTTTGCTCCAAATTCTATGATACAGTCCTTATGGCTAGTATTACACTTGCTAATGATGATGAATACTTTCACAGGCAAGATGTTTGACACAAAGTAACCAGTTAAGGGCAGCGCAAGACCAGTTAGAGGCAGCAGAGAATAAGTTGCGGGTATTGATATCATCAAGTTGGTTGATTATTTGCTCCTATGTTTTAGTAGTTCATTCCATTTACTGAATGATAATTAAATTATCTTAGGCATCTGATTTATCTGCATTCGAGACAAGAACTGAATTTGAAGGTCAAAAGAAGCTAATACGTGACTTACAAGGTCGCTTGGAAGATGCTGAACTTAAACTCGTTGAAGGAGAGAAGCTGCGGAAGAAGTTGCACAATACAATTCTGGTAAGGATTTGACGCTCCATTTTTGTCTACTAAAAACATAATTTGGTGTTAACAGCTATAAGCTTTATTATGATACAGGAACTGAAAGGGAACATTCGAGTGTTCTGCCGTGTGCGGCCTTCTTTGCCTGATGATAGTCCTGCAGCCGAAGCCAAATTTATCTCTTATCCTACTACAACGGAAGCTCTTGGGCGAGGCATCGACCTGATGCAAAATGGTAAACCTGCTGAAACCTTATTATTGCGTACCAATCTTTTGGTAGGTAACTGGACTAGAATTTATCTTGTTCTGGCTAGATCTTGAAGTTGAAGTTCATAAACTAATCTCATGCTCATATTATCTTCAGGGCAAAAATATTCTTTCACTTTTGACAAAGTTTTTGCCCCTGATGCATCACAAGAGGACGTTTTCACAGAAATTTCACAGCTTGTTCAAAGTGCTCTTGATGGTTACAAGGTAACTTATATTCGTCCAATTCCTTTTCTTGTAAATTTGAAAACGTTGATTATGTTAGTGTCTAGTATTTGCGACATTACCAGTGCATTTGGACAAATACTGCAATCTTCTACTTGATTGCGTAGATAAATTATTTTCTTTTGTGGTTAAAGGCACCTTCATCTTTACCTATTCATGTGGAAATCGCTTCAAAAGTATTACGTGATTCTTTTTTACTAATATCAGGTCATGACTATGCTCTTCTTCTCCTTCAGGTTTGCATTTTTGCCTATGGACAAACAGGGTCTGGTAAAACTTACACCATGATGGGCAAACCAGGTTATCAAGATGAAAAAGGGTTGATACCACGGTCATTAGAACAAATATTTCAAACTAGGCAGTCTCTTCAACTGCAGGGCTGGAAGTATGAAATGCAGGTGAGCATGTTGGAATACATGAAACTTGGTCCTTTATATCATGCTTTAACATTTTACTTCAACAAGCAATATAGGTGTCCATGCTGGAAATTTACAATGAGACAATTCGGGATCTGTTATCAACAAACCGAGATCCAATAAGAACAGAAAATGGAAGTAGCGGGAAGCAATATGCAATAAAGCATGATGCAAACGGAAACACACACGTCTCTGATCTTACTGTTGTGGATGTTCACAGTACTAGGGAGGTTTCATATCTTCTGGATCGGGCTGCTCTCAGTAGGTAAATATTTTAGGTGTAGAGTTCTTACAAGCTCGTTGGAGTTAGTTACATATTCTAGGTAAGTTTTATATCTTTAAGAAGAAGCGTCTTGAACTTCACTTTAGACTTGCTACAAAAGAGCATTTTGCTTGCATGTTAGATCCATACTTGTCTTATTCTTTGATTCTGATACAAAGCTCACTTTCTGATGATTGTTATTTTTTAGAGGAAGCAGATGGAGAACTTTCACATTCATTTCAAAAAATTAGAACAGATAATTGTTTGAGAATTACACATACACTGTATTGCAAATGTCTTTCAACTTTGATAATTCAAGAGGAAGGACCTTTAATCCACAATTTTCTTTCTTGTAGGTCTGTGGGAAAGACCCAGATGAATGAGCAGTCGTCAAGAAGTCATTTTGTTTTCACCTTAAGAATATCTGGTATTAATGAGGTAATGTTACTTGTGTATCCTATGATCTTCTCAGGATTGTTGCTACTACTTTTCTTAAAGCTGAATGTTTCTCTGCTGTCCATTAGAGCACTGATCAACAACTTCAAGGTGTCTTGAATCTTATTGATCTTGCGGGGAGTGAGCGTCTCTCAAAGAGTGGCTCAACTGGGGAGCGATTGAAGGAAACACAAGTATGCTATGAATATCGCAATAAAAAATTGATTTTTCATGTGTCTTATGCATCATTTGCCTTTTTCTTAGTTCAGTTCTCATTTCTTCTTCAGGCAATCAACAAGAGTTTGTCTTCTTTGAGTGATGTTATCTTTGCATTGGCTAAGAAGGAGGACCATGTACCATTCAGAAATTCAAAGCTTACTTATCTTCTTCAGGTAATCCCTTATAAACATGTACAAGCTAAGTTTAGGTTCACAAGATTGTCGCTTTTGCATTTCTCCTGTTATTCTTTCCTCCTGTTTTGATTGTGTTGAATCATCAAATATGTTAATGTTGTATTTCACTGACTGTGGCTCAGCCATGTCTGGGAGGGGACTCGAAGACACTGATGTTTGTAAATATCTCCCCTGAAGTCTCATCTTCAGGTGAGTCACTATGCTCGCTGCGTTTTGCATCCAGGGTCAATGCTTGTGAGATTGGGACTCCTCGACGTCAGACCAACGTGCGATCTTCAGAATCTCGCTCGAGTTTAGGCTGATATTAGTAAATTGATCGCTGCATTCTTATTTCAGGGTATTATCTGTGTCTCTATGACAGTGTTGATAAACTGAAAATGTCAAGAGTGATCCTAACATGCGCTTATTACAAATTGTATAGAGAAGAATCCTATCTTCTATATTTGTTAACTGTACTATCTTCATCTTATAAGAATGAATCGAGACGAGAATTGCTTCATTCATTTAATTGATTGCAGTGAGATGTCTATCTTATTTGTCTCTGTAAAAACCATGTCCTAAATTTGAAGTCCGAGTTTATGCATTAATTTGAAATACCCTGCAATAAGTCTTCTATCTGAGGATTTTTCAATAAAAAAAAAAGTTTTCTATCTGAGGAGGACAAACATACTGCATTGAAATAATGAACAAGAGTTACCGGGACGCACATTGATTTCTTAGTCGCTGTAATGATCTTCAAGTATAAAGCACACTCTTCAAATCTACGCGAATCTGTCCATGACTTCATAGAGAAGAGGTTTGGTTTCCTGATAGTAGTATGATTCTGTCTGAGCAAAGTTTTTCCTCTTTGCAGCATCTTCAAGCTGCAATGTAGAAGATATCCATGGTTAAGTCCATGCTTATTTAAATAAAGTTAACATCAGCTATATAAGATAGCTTGGAATGATGGATATACCTTTTCAATAATGTCAAAAAATCTGGTAGCCAAATCAATGAGAGGCTGCTTATCACTAATCGAAGCTGCAGAGATAACTTTATCAAAATCGTAGTACATGCAGGTGCACTTGAGTCTCAGATACTTCCTAACATAGTTCAATGTGTCTGGTCCTACCAAATCTTCCATTGCCAAAAGATCAAAGGCGTATTTCTTTAACCTGTACATGCTTCCTTTGATTCCAATGTCAGGCATAAACAGCCCTACCTTCAGGAAGGATCGAGTCCCTGTCGTCTGATTGGCAAGCACTTCTGCAATTAATAGACAGACAGCAAGTTCCCCTTAAACACACAATACCAGCAAAAAAATGGCTGCCCATAGCTTATTCGAAAGCTTACTATTTTCCACAGAAGGTACAGGCAAAGGGTAATCGAGCCACAAGCCATTATCCTCAGCGAGAGACACTCCATGAAAGGACCCTCCAAAAAGTGCCACCGAGGCGAGGCCTAATACCAGTCGTCTGGTAGGCAGCAATGCATGTTCTTGAATGTCTTCTGACTTGTTGCCTAACGATCTAATTATTTGAGCTCTCTTTCGAGTGTTTCTCACATGAGTAAGCTTTGGCATGACTTGGAAAGTCTCAGCTACGTTATTTAAGATCGTCAAGTGAGCCATTACAGAGAAGTTGAGTGAAAGAGTAAGAATAAGGCAGCTAAAAGAATCAGTCATCTGTTATATCCGTTTGAGAAAGAGCAGGCTCTTATGCGCCACCAAAAGGATATCCTTACTGAGGACAAAGTCGACAATTTGTCCTAAATTTTGTCATACTTGCAAATGTTAGAATTTCAAGTCCATATCAGGT
>JANQAP020000595.1:134267-146074 GCA_026874005.2 Erythroxylum coriaceum | reverse complement strand
TTTTCGAACATATTTTCATCTAAGCACATACGAATTAGAGTGAGCGCTTGTTGATCCTTCTTTCTAGCTTTTTGTAGCGTTTCCTTTTACGCTATTGTTAGCGTTTCTTCATATTCTGGATGATTTTAGCCTTTTTCTACAATATCCCAAACATCTTGTGATCCTAACAATGCTTTTGTTCTGATACACCAGTTGTCATAATTCTCCTTGTTAAATTTCGAAAATTGAAACGGTAACATTCCATTCATCTTGGTTTTTACTTTAGAACACCTTCAAAATACTGTTTCTGGCACCTCTGTATACTTTCTGGCGGTGGCTAAACGACAGCAATGTTCTTCTTTCGTTTGGGAGGTTTTGAGCTCAAATCCTCACTTATGCAGTTGAACTCAGAAACAATTTCTTCAAAGATTCGTTCGTTTCTTGTCTTGTGGAGGTCTGCAGCCCAACAGTCAAGACGTGTCCCTTTACTCTAGGTCTTGTGGTCAAATCCTAAGAACCACACTACACACGAAAACTATTTTTCTATTTTCCCTTCAAACGTCTCTGTTCTCTGGTCTCTCTTATTTTTATTTTTCTGTTTCCCCTTCTCACCAAATGTCTGTCTCTTCTTTCTCCAACTCACGATCTTTGAATCTCATGTCTTCCTCTCTGCTACTTGTCTTCTTCTTCTTTCTCTATCTTCTACTCTTTACTCCTGTTATTCTGGTCGTTGCTGGTTTTAGTGTTCTGCATGAGAGCTATTTGATAAACGTCTCAAAGAGATGGAAGGTTGAAAACTGATTTCTAGCTCTGATACTACTTTGTTGGACAACAAAAAATATGGAAGAGGCAAAAGAAACAAAGGAATAGATGCTAAACAATCTTTTGTATTATCAGGTAAATTGCTCTCGAATAAAACATGAAATATGCCCATATAAATATAGGCTTACAAAACCAATTCTTGATAAACTAAACTAATACTATTTAACTTAAACAATGATTCTAACTAATAACTTTAACTAGGACTCTAATAATCATAATTCAAGTTTATTATATAACACTTGCATGCCATTTTGTTAAAATTTCTCAAACTGTCGGCAGTCCATTGAATTGTATCCTCTTCCTCCTCCAGGCACCTTAGCATCTGATCTATTATAGTTGTTGAGTTTCTGCTATTATGGTAAGGCCATAACCATTGATTACCTATGATGAATCTGCTTACTTTTGTCTTTGCATTCACAACCATCCTTAGCATCTGTGCAAAACACAAAGGCTTTGTAGAGAAGAAGCAATGGAAGTTTATGGAAGCCACTTAAGAATATATTTTAGAAAATTTAGAATTAAGTTTTAATCAAATCCAAAGAAAGTTGAAATAATTTTATAAAAGAATTTATTCATTAATTATAAAGATGCAAGAACTAAATTTAGGAGATAATTGGAGGCTAAGAAGAAAGAATGTTTTAGTAAGTGAGAAATTTAATGAAAAATAAGACAAAGAAGTACTAACAATTCTTAATAAATATATTTTTTAAAATTGAAAGAAAGATTTCTTAAATATTAAAACAAAAATTAGAGTTTTAAATAGTATTATTTAGAACTAGACTGTGTTGGTTATAAACTTTTGATATATCGGTGAGTATGATTTGAGACTCACCCTTATACGAGACTTTAGATTTTCTTGTAATTTTGTGAAATTAGACACAGTTTAGGATATGTCATGGATTTAAGATCATAGATCTTCCTATAACTTTGTGAAATTGAATATAGTTTAAGATATGTTCACGTCTAAAGCTATGTATTAAAAATTTTTCCAGAAAAGTATTGGAGGCGTAGTAATATTTGAAACAAATTATTATAATAGTGATTAAAGATAAAGTGGGTCCTTATTATCACCTTCATATCTTTCCAGTTGTCAGTAGGTCTCTTATGATTCCCTCATCTATTTATCATAAGTTGATCATACTAAAAATAACATATTCAATAAATTGAATAATAATAAGTTTTACCTATTCCTCTTTAGTATAATGGTAGTAGTCAAAAATCAATTCATTCTTTTCTAACTCAAATTAAGTTTTAGGATCATTTATCTTTTATAACGAAAGTATCTTCATTTTAATGTTTTTAAGGTTGTCATCTTGCCTAGGCTCCCTTCCATGGCCTCTATCTTGTCAATTACTTCAATGTGTAAATTTGTTTATATTATTTTTTTCTACTTGATATTCCTCCTCCAAGATATCTTCCTCTTCATCTATCATCTAAATTATCTTGAAAAACTCATTTTTATTGTCCATGTGCATTAGGAACTTGTGGTGATTGTACCACTCAGAAGTTAGCTATAACACTATCTTGCAACTCAAATCAATTTCTAATCTTGCCAAGTATTATATTCAGTCATTCAAACTATTATTACATAGCCTAAAGCATGAACTTATTATCATTCCTCCTTCATCTTGATAAGACATAGTTCAATTTATACGAGAATGTTGATAATAACCTTATAACATCTCCTCATATGTTTAGCTCAATTAATTATTCACTCAATTCACTTGTGTTTCACTATAAAATTTTGGTTTTTCTTTACTAATATTGCTCCCACACTCTTGCCTTTTACTACTCGTTTTCTTCCTTTACAAGCTCTTTAGAACACTAAAGATAGAAGGCACAAATTGCCCCTTAATGTTTCTTAAAAAGTTTAAGTTAGACCTTATCATTATCTATAATATTACGTTATACTTCAACGTTTTTAAAATAATACTAGTAGCATTCTAAATCCTAACTTAATTAAGTTTTTAGCAAGTTTTAGTATATGATAAATTTAGCCTATTTTATGTCACAACTAGACAATTTAGACCTACCAAACACTGATGTGATTTTTAAAATGATTTCCTTAAACATTTGTCAAAGGTGTGTTTATCTTAACTTTTCACTAATGGTCTAAATAAGCTCTTATTATTATTTATGTTAGTACTTTCATAGTCTAATGAGTACTATTTTAGTAATGTTAGGGTATACTAAGTACTGTTTTATTAATGTTATAATGCAAAGTGGTACTCGAGATAACGGTAGGGACTTAGAATTTTTACGAACATTGAGGTGTAAATTACACATTTAACCAAAATTGAATAAACTAAAAAAAACTTGAACTTGGCAGAGTCAAAGAAATCTAATGAATTAGTAGTCAAGGAAAGAAAATAAATCACAAGTACAACGTAAGGAAACAAAATAAAACTTAAAAGATCTATTTTGGGAACAATTTTTTAAAGTAACTATTATAGCACCACTTTCTTTTTTTTCTCTATTTTATTTTATTTAATTTATTCTCTTTGTTTTCTTTTCTTTTTATTTTCACAAGGACGAGCATTTTGGCATGAACAACATGAAATGAAAGAATTGAATAAAGAAGAAACTCTAATACAAAAAGTAAAGATAGGCTAACCCTAGCCAAGATGAGGGAGGAGTTTTTAATTAAAACTATAGAGACAAAAGAAAAAATAATAAGTAATAAAGGAAATTGAACTTTAGATAGATTAAAATTGAAATAGTATGAAAGACAAAGGATAATCACAACTGAATTGGAGCCAAGCTATGATCCTAACCTGCTTAAGATCATATGCCTTAGAGAATCCTCAAACAATTTTAAATTAAATGCAAGGAAGTTGAAAGAGATGTATAAAAAAATTTAATCCATTGATTAAGAATTAAAAACTAAATTCACGAGGTAATTAACTGCCACAAAGAAAATTTTTTTAGATAAGTTTAAAATTTAATAAAAAAATGGACGGCATTTAATAAACAAATATTTCAACATTATCTAAAAATAAGAGAAGCATCTCTTAAATACTAAACAAAATAGATGTGACTTCGAACACAAATGTGGGATAGGTTATTACAAACTTTTAAAACTCCAGTAGGCCTAACGTGGGGATTAGATCTCTTGTTTTAGTTACGGTGTTCCTATCATATTTTATTAAATCTCATCCACATATTTACATAGCCTACACATAAATATATGGATGAGATTTAATAGAGTAAGATTGAAATAGAATAACTGAAACCGAAAATTTGATAAGTCTATGTAAATGTGTGGATGAGATTTAATAGAGTAAGATTGAAATAGAATAACTGAAACCGAAAATTTGATAAGTCTAAATAGTGAATCTCTATAGAATTTTATGAAAATGGACAAGGTCCGCAGATGTTCATGCCCGAGAACGTGAATGTCCTTTTACCTTTTTGAAATTAGACACGAGTTGGACATGTTCATGTACTAGACCGTGTTTGTGAAATTGAACAAGGCATGGGATATGTCTGCGCCTAAAGTTGTGTCTCACAATTAAATCTTTCAGAAAATTACACTAGATACTACACGGATGTGTCAGAAGTCGTATTCACATTTCACATCCGAATCTTTAACCTTAACTTCAGTTAAGCTAACCCATATTCGTACCTCAATTTATCTTTATCTACCCTTATACCAACTTCTTCTTTTTTTATATATAAAAAAATAAACAAAATTACATGATCCTCTGAGGGAGACTAATCCCCGCTATATCTTGGAGAAGAATAATGACACACCCTGTGGGTGCAACATTAAAAGTGGTGAGCTCGAGATCCAAATTAACAGCAAGGTTGGCAAGCCAATCAGCGCATTAATTGCCCTCTCTATATGTGTGAAGCGTAAGAACGACCCAATTGTGAGTAAGTAAGTCGTGAATACTTTTGAACATATCTTAAAGTTTTTTCTGTTTTTTTGTGTAATTAATTTGTTTGGTAAATTCAAAGGATCGCAACTTCATTCTTATAAAAAAGATTTCATTTTTCATTACTTAAATGGGTTAGCATACCAAAGATGCTTGGGTGAAATGCATCTGCTGTTTACAACTTAGAAGAAGCAAATAATGAGCAGAACAGTAACATGCTTCCGCTGCACCACAGGTCAAAAGGACAACGTAATCCCACTAATTAAAGACTAATTCATCATACTAATTGACTAAGCCACCCCAAAAAAAATGTGAACAAGTCACAGGTGACAGAATTTCTTAACAAAAGTTGGAAATGGACCGAAGAAGTCAGCTTGCAAAATTACCACATAAACTGCCAAAAGTGGCATTTTCATTACTTTAGCCTTTGACCAGCTTCAATCTTAATCTTCTGGTCTCTCTTGGACAGCCAGGCCTTGATCGTGATGATCAACTTGTTAACCGCAAAAAAAACGTCAATTCAACACCTTAAAAGGAATGAACCAATTCTAATTTTCATTCAAAAGTTGCTTGCTTAAGATAATCAAAATTTTCTGATTTTGAACCTTTTGACTGCTTGAATCCATGAGAGTTTTCATCTGGATGATTGTTTCATTCTTAAGGAAGTATAAAAACAATGACTAGTCTGGAAGTTGAATAATTTGACCACTCAAACTTCTAGAGCTGTCTTTAGTTGGTTTGCTTATAAGGGCATCTAAGGATTGGAAGTCAACAAATTAGATGCCTAATTGAGTAAGTTAGAAAACAGGATCCAAAACATGAAACAGAGAACAAGTCTGCATAACTTGTTGCCAATGAGGTCTCAATGGAATGAGTTTTCACAGATAATGGAACAAGGCACAAGCTTTTCAACAGATTAACAATTGACAAAATGCTTATGAGTTGGAACAGAAAAGTCATATAACTCGGCACTGCAGGATTTCAACCTTTTCAAGTTTTAATAACGTTTTCTGGAACTGGTATCCATTTGGACCAAAGACGTTTGCATGCCGCTTTTCGATGATGTAAAGAAAGTTCTCTTTGAAAACAATTCAATCTGCAATACAAAGGGCCGCAAGTCTTTCTTATATCAACGTATGGCTTCTCTTTTTATTGGGTTGTGTTGCAGGGGACATGGAGATGGAGTTCACACGGACGAAAGTTTCCAATGTTTCTTTCATCAGTTTTGATGCTAATTGATGTGTTTATTAATTGTATAAACATGGAGAACAAAGTAACGGTACTCTTTTCTTTCCTTCTGCAAATTTTTCAATGCATCTGCAGTTCGAAGTTGGAATGAGATTTATATGTCTTGTCCTTAGTACTTTTAAATTATTATGTAAACAATGAGATTAACCTAACCAGCATGCGTCCATACTTCAAGATTGGAAGTCAAGCTAGGACTTTTTGATACGCAACAAAACTTGGGGCGAGGAAGCAAAGATGTACTTGGTTTGCACCATTGAATTTTGTATTGGTATAGAAGAAAAAAAATTGAATAGTTGAATATTGATACAAGGGATAGTGAATTATTTACTAAGTTTAGGCTTCACCTTTGCCAACTCGAAAGTGACTAAATGCAAGGCCTCAGATATTGGTAAAATTTGCAGCAGTTTTATAAGGAACAAGGAACTGCTAAAATGAAAGAAAAGCCCCAAAATACTGGCAATGACATGAACGTAACGCTGTGCAGGCATAACAGCTAATATTCCCGTTATGAAGGCAAGCCATGTAAATTGAAGGGCAATATACGTTAGCAGATTAGCAGTAGCAAAGTAGTAAATATAATATGCATCACTGCTCATAGCTCCCCAAGATATAAGACATGCCGCAGTTAGTGAGCTGATCATGGCAACGGTGTCTGTAACAACGAACCATTTCATATTTTTCGTATATTGCAGAAGTGCCAGGCCTTGGTTTGGACCGATGTCATTGTTAAACCCACCAGGCAACGTAAAAGCGGCAACAAATGTTAGTGTTGTCATTAAAGTTGAAACCATTAAAAGAGACTGTCCCATTTGCCTGCAATTTTGCAGCGAAGCGTTGTGCTGATCTGGAAGAGTAGTATTCTTATCATTGATTTTCCAAGATGGTGGCGAGATAAGTGCTCTCAAGAAGCTTGTAACCATGTTCTGCCCAAAAGATGTAGGAAATTGTTGAAACGCTTGTGATGGTATTTATGGAATTATTCAAGCAGTAACAAATTGCACTTACCCTGGGAAATGTGTGACAATATTCTTCAATCGACTCATCTATTTCCATAGCTGTATTTCCACTTTTGTTCTTTGCTGATCTATCAACCCTATCATTCCGAATGAGGTACCAAACAATCCATGTTTTCCTTTCAATTGCGGCCAAATGCAAAGGTGTGTTTCCTTCAGTATCTGCTTGATTTATGAGCCCTTCTAGTTCTTTTGCTTCTACCATATACCTGACTACATTTGTTCTCCCACCAAGAACAGCAAAATGAAGAGCATTCCTGCCACTGAGGTCGAGCAGTTCTCCAGAATCCGGGCAACACCGAATAATTTGCTTCAATATGTTGATATGACCTTTCCTCGATGCAATATGAAGTGGCGCATATCCCTTTTTGTCCAACTTATATACAGCAGAAGTGTCGAGTTCCAGCAATCTTTGAACTGTTTCAAGATCTCCCAATTCTGCTGCATGGTAAAGTGGGGTTCTTCCTTCGTGATCAGATTCTGTGACGAGCTCCGGTTTGGCTTTCAGAAGGTCTTCCACGATGCCTTCAATTAATGAAAGAACGAAGTTACAGAAAACAATATACTGTTTAAATAGAATGCTGATATCTTGTGCTTAATTTTAGGACTGATGTTCATGAAATCACCACTCTGATTATACACATACTTATAATTGTATATCAAAGTGGAATAACAATAATAATGAGAATAATTACACTTTGTAATTTATTAGTGTGTAACCAATCGTATATTCTGCAATGACAGGAAGCATACCAGAATGTTTCCACATAATAGCAGCATGCAGAGCTGTTTGACCATCAGATCCTCCATGAGCTGAAGATGGAGTTGCAATCAAAATCTGATTCACAATATCTCTCAACCCATCTCTAGCTGCAACAAACAATGGAGACTCGCCGCCATGATTATGATAACAAGCTAACATGGGGTCAACCTCTAGCAAGAACTTGGTGACATCAAGATGACCATTCCTGACAGCCTCATGCAAGACTGTGTTTTTCTCTTCATTGCATTGCCTTAGAAACTCAAAATTGAAAACTATCCCATTCTCAATATTTTGCCAGGACTCGCATAAAATTTCTTTCACAAGAAACTTGACAATCGAGAGGTGACCGCACCTTCCAGCCACATGAAGAGGGGTATCTCCGTGTATGTTTGGCCTGGTGAGCAGGGATCTGCTCCTGCAGTAGATTTCAGCAGCAACATCTTGGTGTCCATACAGCACTGCAATATGAAGAGCTGTGTTCTCACGAGGAGTTAGTTTGGCAAGTAAGCCTTGGTTTTCATTCAGAAGTTGTCTGAGAAAACATACGTTCCCAGATTTGGCAACTTTGTACAGTCTTGGATCCATAGGAACCTGGAACCTGGAACCAGCAATTAACAGGAAGTTTTCATATGGTAAATGCAATTAGGTGCTGCAACAGGAAATTTTGATCAACAATTTGGTATATGATATTGATTGGTCTGATTATTGGAATTGACCTGCATAGAATGGGAGTGAAGCAATGTCAAAGTAAACGAATATTGATTTTCCAAGCAGCAGTGCTCGTACGGAGACTACATAGGGATGATGACTAAAATATCATCATCATAGAGTGATTGGGCGGAGAAAATGATTAGCAAATGAAAAGTCGTCAGACCAAAAGTTGATGAAACACGCCCCCTAGGAGGACTAGGACTAGGACTAGGTGGCAGATTTACAGATTAATAACAAATATTCTGGTCTTAGCACACCAACGGTCCATTGAGGTCTTGATATTATACCGTTTCCACACTGACAAAGAGCAATAAACTAACCCCATAATCTACGTCATGTGGCAAATCTTACATCCACATGATAATTATTGGTTTTGAAACTGTTAAACTGGTTCAACCTTCAAAGGTAGGAAAGGACAATTTGTTCATGTTTTCATCATTGACGAATTAGATTATTCTTATTAACTAATCTTGCAAGTAAGGATGACAACCGTGCAGACACCAGCCCAAAATCAAAAGGCCATGCCAGGTTAAATCAGACCTCAAGCTTGAAATTTAAATCAGGCCTCAGGTAGGGTTCAGGTTGCCCAAGCCTGACTCTTATAAGTAAAACGATGTCGTTTTGTTGAAAACGATGTCCTTATTTGACCATTAGTAACTCATAAGGATGGGTACCTAGAGATTAGTTGACCATTTGTTAGATGGGTACCTAAAACCTCCTGATTCCCCTTTTGGAAATAACCTGCCACTTGCCACATGCCACAATGAAGCGGGTTCAGATCCTTTGTCTAATATAACCTTGTCTTATTCTGTCTAACTCAAAAATGTTGTCGTTATTCTTAAATTTTAAACACTTTGTTACTCTTCCCAAAATGCGTAGCTTATGAGCCAAGTCGACCCAGCCGATGTCCTCTGTCGTCTTTTTGTATCACTACAGAAATCCCACTCTCTTCTCTTCGCCTACTTCCTACCTTTGTAAATTTATCACAAAAGTAGGGAGAATGATGGAGCATGAATAATGATAAAGCATTGGCAGTGCTGACGTCCTCTATCATTTTCTTTGTAACAATACAGAAGTCGCCCTCTTACCGTCTCACTACGAGTCTTTTAGTCCCCCTTCCTACACCTTGTAAAACCCAACCTAGATCTCCTAATCTCAACCACATCAAATTATGCGACATTTAGGACCATTTCTTTCTGGGACGAAGATGGAGCAAGAATCCCAGAAAGACTAAATTTGTATGTTGCATGGCTGTGCAACTTCTGCACAGCCGTTAAACTGCTAAACTACTGTGCAACCTAACTCACAATCGTGCAATGCCTTGAGTTTTTCATATACCAACAATTATTTTGAATTAATTAATACAATTATTATACTCAAATTTGAATTTGCAATAGATAAAACTGAAAAGCAATTAAAAAATTCCACTTAACTTAGACTTATGACTGAGAAAGTTTTGGATAGAATAGCAAATTTTTCCTGAATGTATTGTAATTTTTTGCTAATACCTTGGTTATATTTCATCTTTTCGACAAATTTAGTAATGAGTACAATGACCTATTGTTCCAATGGAGAGAAGAGCCTATATTAGCTTTTCGAGAAATTTCCAAACAAAAATTTTCAAATAAAATTTTCATTTTCTTATTTTACTATGTTCAACTGTGTGTATTCCTCTATTCGTATAGTAAATAAACAATTAAAAAAGCCTCAACTTTTTTATCTTTAGAACAGGTCCTAATCAAATAATAATAATTCGAAGCACTTCTTTATATACTATTTCGAAAACCCAAGGACTCAATTATATAGATATGTAAAATATAGGATTGACTATGTAAAATACAGGATTTTCAATCCTAGTCAATGAATAATTTGTCCACTCCATAGATGCAATTTGGCCATAAATTGTTTGAATTGTCTGATTCTTGATTATCGAATCTTGTTCTTTTTTAATTTTAGGTTTATTGAAGTCATATACGTCTTTAAATCGAAATAATAAAATTGAATTTCTTTTTTATTGTGAAATTTTGTTTATTATTCTTTTATAAAGAACATTTTTATGACCCAATTTTTTCTTTCTTTTGATAAATTGAAAAAGAAATTTTATATTTCTTTTCATTTCCCTTTTCACTTATAGTATGGGACAGAAGTGGGCTTTAGAAGGACTACTAAGGGAGTTGAGAAATCAAATTGTATCAGTATTTGTATAGATCTTGCTGCAAAGACAAAAGTAATTTCAAACTGGTTCATAATCAATCATTGGCGAAAGATATGTAACGAATTGCAAAAGAAAAAAAGTTGTAGCAAAAAGGTATGGTATTCAAGGCATTTGCCCTATATGTGCACATAAAAATTGGGTGAATCTTTACTCAGAGTAGAGCACAAACCTAAAAATAATTGAAAAAGCCATTCAGGAACAAAGAAAATAACATCGTGATTGAATTTTTATTTCGATCAAAGGGGTTCTCTATCTTGATAATATGTTCTTTTGTTAGATAATTGTTGAGAGGAATATCTCCAAACAGAAGTAAGAACAAATTTTCTTTTAGTTGTGTTATAGTTACAAATAATCTCTTGCGAAGTATTTACTTGTAATGTTAATGGATAAATATATTATTCTTTCTTATAATGTTTCCGGATGTGTCAATTGCTGAAATTTGAAGTAATTCCCTCTTTCTAACGAATGAACGAAATGGTCACTTCAAATTAGGATTTTGAAATAAAAGAATTCCGTTCTGTCAAAATATTGCATCTTTTGAATTGATTAATAATACATTTTATTTGACAACATTAGGAATTTATAACAAAGTGAAGTTTAGTGTGTATACTAAATTCAAACGAACTGGCATTATTCATTAGTTGTTTTTATTTCTTTGTTAATATTTATTCTAAATAACAATTCCAGTAGTTATTATTTTATTCATTAATATTACATTGTTGATTCTTTTATTCATTAATATTTATATATTCTAAATAACACTTCCATTAGTTATTATTACTGATTAATAAAAATTACTAATTAATATTAATCATGTAAAAATAAAAAATAAATTAAAATAAATAGAGAAAAGCCAGCTACCATAATCGAACCAATAACCATCGCATTACAAATATGATGCTCTAACCTTTGAGGAAATTGGGCTCCTATAAGAGTGAAAAACAGAAGGGGGTTAATTGTTTCGTAAACTTTCCTTAGCACCAACAAAATAAAAACAAGCAAAACCGAAATAATAAAAAATGACACCAAAAATTTGGTAACGCAGTTCGGCACACCTTGTCTACGTCTGCGGGGCCCTCACCCAGATTAATTACTTTCACTGAAGTACAATAGAATTACTCAAGGCTTTACTGAGCCGACACCACTCAACCCTTGACACTATCACTCAACCTCACTTC
>JANQAP020000594.1:899488-910602 GCA_026874005.2 Erythroxylum coriaceum | reverse complement strand
GTGCATGAATTAAATATGAGTCTAGTATCGGTTACAAATTAAACTCCTATATGTTTGTTGCCTCTCTTGTAGCAATTGCCTGATTTGTTCTTATAACATCAAATTTTTGATAACTTGGTCTTTAAACATATTGCTTCCATAGGTGTCCATTATTCTTTACGTAAGGTAGTAACAACTCAGATGATGATTTGAGATAATCTCTGCTGGAAATACCTTAAGATTTTAAAAGTTATTTACATATATGGAACTAAATGATATAAATTTAATTAGGGGTAGGTTGTTGGGCTAATCTCAAGTCTGTAGGCCTAACTACTTAAAGGTTGGAGGTGTTCCTAACAAAAGACGTTAAGGGAGATAAAGAGTGGAAAGGCAGTAGGGCTTGATGAGGTATACAGAGAGATGTGGAAGAGCATGGGAGAAGAGGGTATTACTTGGGTGCTTTTTAATGTGACCCTAAATTATATCAAAATGTCAGATAAGTGGAGATTTAGTATGTTAATTACTTTATATAAGAATAAATGGGACATCCAACGTTGTAACAACTATAGAGGCATCAAATTACTTAGTCACACCATGAAGTTATGGGACAAGGTGATTAAGAAGAAAGTGAAAAAGGATGCTTCTATCTCAGAAAACCAGTTTGGCTTCATGTCAGGCAGATCTATTGCAAAAGTTTTACATCTACTTAGAAGATTAATGGAATATTACAAAAGTTATACCCTTAAAGAAATGTTTTAAATATCTAAAATATATCATCTAGAGTAATGAAGAGATTAATGAATACATAGTTCATCGGTTCAAATCAAAGTAGCTTCAAATGGAGAATTACATCAAGACTTTTATGTGATAAGAAGATATAATTCAATTTTAAAGGTAAATTATATTGTTTAGCGATTAGGTCGAGCATACTTTATAGGACGGAGTGTTAGCCTATCGAATAGGTGTATAGTCATAAGCTAATAGTGATGGAGATGTGGATGCTTCGTTGGATGTGCAACCTTATTAAAAAAGATAAGGTCAGGAATGTAATAGTAAGGGATAAATTAAAGTTGACTAATATTATTGAAAATTTAAAAAATACAAGACTGCGTACTACTGGATTTCCTCAAACCATGTGTTTCAGTGGGATTTTTACCAAGTTATTGTTGTTGTTGAACTCTAAATAATTTAATAAAATTTAGATCCAACTTATACTAAAAAGTTAATTTGATATTTGATTAGGACATTATTCCTTATATTGGTGAATATTATTTTAATTAAACCTACTCTTTTAAAATAATTTTACCTCTTACATCAACCTTTAATCCATAGGTTTAAAGAAGTGACATGCAGAATAAATCATTAGGGATATATCAAGTTAAATTGAACATTTACTAAAATGTATATATTTTATATTATTCGATTGTATTCTAAAATTGATGAGATTTTTATATAATAAAATATTCCGTATATTTATAATTAAAAATTAATAATCCACTTGATTTTGGGTCAAATCTAAGTTATGAATTTGTTATAATAACAAGGTGATGAACACGAGTTCGTACTTAATTAATTCAATTAGCTTATTGGAAAAGTTTTATTATTTACAAGAGATTATATATCCAAATCAATTTTTTGTCTTCAAAGAAAATTTAATACCAAAAAACAAAATCATTCATCACCTTGTCTCATAACTCAAACATGTAATGTAAGGCAACCTTCTATTTCTCGGCGTTTTGAGTCGACTGTACATGAGCCAATAGAAGGCAAAACAATCACCAGTGGCATCTGATTCTGTCGACGAGCTTCATCATCCATGACGTTTTCCCTTACCTCTTATAAGCAACTAGATTAAAAAGCATGGCCCACTGTTTGGAAGGAGCCCACATAGGAAAATCAAAACCGTCAACGTGTCCACTATCCTAGCCTCTAATTTTCATTTCCACAACTGGTATCCATCCATCCACCTTACTTTATGCCTAACAAAGTGGTGTGCGTAATGGACCGCATCGCCTCTCATTTCTGTCCTATTGTCATTTCCAAAGCTTATATTAAATTAATGCGGAGTACGCAAATGGGTCTTTCTTCTACGGTCTACCAGTTGAAAGCGTTAGTGCGTCCAGCCTCATCTTTGACTCTTATTAAACATGTACCAAAATGTTTGGTGTTCCAAGTAAAATCCTCAAGATTTTTCCATGAAATCATAATCAAAAAAACACACAATACTTTGTAAGAAAAAATATGCTTCTCAAAATATATTTTATTGTATAGTTTCCTCTTAAGTTTTATCAGACAATGTTATTCACATCTGAATAAAACGTTTCCATTATAAGAATGGCCGAAAAAGAAAAAAGGTTCCACCGTCCATTAGCTTCCAGTGGACCCCGAAACACACAATGAATCAATGATCTCCTTACGTGAAGTACGAATTGAAATTCTTTAAAGTGGGCCCAAGTCCACCACAACACGGTAATGGACCAAGTGGGGCGTTGTGGTAGACCCCACCAGTTAAACCCAAGAGTCATCTGGGGTCCCCAATGATCGACAGTCCTGATTGGCCTCTTCTTCTCTTGGTGTTACCGGGACCCATCACCTCAGGCATGGTCTCTTGCCCTCTTTCCCTTCGAGTGGTCCTTTTATAATTCCAGAGGGGACCCCTCTCTCACGGACCCCACTTGCTTCTTTGTGGTAAATGGACCCCACGGCCTTTTTTATCTCAAGGCCCACGTCGCCTTTTAGTGTTAATTTTTTATTTAAAAAACAACTAGTTCATCATTTTTTATTTAAGATACAACTCATTTATTAAAATTTATAAGAATTGAATTTCATTTTTTATTTATGATCCAATTGGTTTATCATATATGAAATTATTGTCAATTTAACGACGTATCTACTTCTTTACATAATTGTGACTAAGGTAATGATAAAAGTTTAATTCAACCATGAAATAATTAAATTGTAAATATTTATTTGACACCAACAACCCTCAGCAAATGACATTTCCACCCATCATGGTTTATAGTGGATAAACTTTGACATTTCTTGCGGGCCAAACGCCACTTGGTAGTTGGTACGCGAGACAAATGCGATCCTCTATTATCACTAACAATAGGGAAGTGGCCGAGCATTTTTCTTTTACATTGGAAGATAAATTAGTGACAGTACTCTACTTATATACTCAGTCCTCCATTTTTGGCCTTTTAATTTAACAAAGAGATAATATAATTGTATTAGTGTTAGACTTTATGTGGTACAAAATTCTACAACCGTTGGCTTTAGCTCATCATCAACTAAATTATGATTCTTGTGTGCTTACTTTGGGACATAAGATAAGCTGTATCTTCAATATTAGTTTTCCACTTATACAATTCCTCTGTGTGTATATGTATATAGTGCATGTTATTGTTAGCGAGGAAAACCACTCTTTCCTCTTCAATTGTCTATTATCATCAGTCTGCTAACAAGACAATTAAGTAGGCAGTTTATAGAATTTTTAAATTCAAGGTTCATGTCAGTGTACAAACTATAAATGCTACGAAAAAAAAAATCATTTTCTGTTTCGTTTTACTAATTTTAAGTTATAATGAACGTTTTCATAAAGGATATGCAATTTATTATTTTTAACATAACCCTTATTTAATTTACATTTTTGTTAGTTTATTTTATTAATTATAGTTAGGACAATAAGGATGCTGCTAAAAATTTACCGCTTCCAAATATAATTTACACATCATTATCAAATTATACTAGATTAATAAAAGTAATTCAGTGACTTCTAAAGAAAAGTTAAAATAAATTTAGTTTATTTATGATAATTACATTTTATTTTTTAAGCAAAATAAATCTATGTGTATTGGGTTGGACGGAAATTTTCATTAATAAAAGTTTGCTTTAAAATTTTGCGACTTATATTGTTACACGAAATTATTTATAATTTAGTTTAAATAAATATTGCTTATATTTTCAATTTGATTTTAAACTTTTTATGATTTATAAATAAAATTATCACAAGCAGAAGAACACTTTAAAACAATATAGTATTACAATATTATAAAAAATTAGATAATTCAAAAGTCAAAATTCAGAGAGGATCACTTATTTTAAACCTAAATTTGTAAGAAAAATTAGGAAAAGGGAAAGTAAAAGTTCGCTCCACGAGAATGTTGTGGGGTTGGCCATCACCACCAGTGGGTCTACTATAATCTCTGGAGAGGGAACAACCCACGTGTCATAATGCAGCCAAAACAATTTAGGTGAGTTGACTAAATTAAGTAGAATGTGTTTTCTCATTAATGTCCGTCTTCGAGGAGGTGGTCCAAGTGATTCATGATAATTTCTTAAGTACCTTCTACGTGTTAGAAATATTCGATTTAAATCTCCGCAAAGACTCCTTAAATAATTTAAACATTAAAAAAATATATTGAATGGAATCTGAAAAATAATAATTACAAATCCCTAGTTAATAAAAAAATGTCTTATATTTATTTGTTTGAATATTTAAAAAATATAAAATATTTTTATTAGTTTTTATATTATATTATTTACAAACGAACTAGAAAAGCCATCTTAATATGTTAGGTTGATGTTTGAGTTAGAATTGTGCGTATCAAATCTTCTGTTTAAGTTATTTTACTTTAACATTTTTTTACTAAATCTTATTATATATTTATATAGAGTTTAAATAAATATATGAATGAGATTTAATAAAATATAATAAATACATCATAATTAGAATAAAATATCTTATCCTGATTATTGCGCTTCGATTTTTGTTTTGATTTTCTCTACGTATTTCTGTGTTCTATAGTCGACCATGAAGAAGATATGAACAGAAATCTAGAAAAATATGATCCACGTTCCACAGATGTCAATGTCGTATTAAAATCTTATATTATAGTTATATTTACTTTTTACCTTAGTATGTAAAATATAACTTAAGCGTTTTATCTCTTTCGATATATTGAATAAATAAAATCCCTCACTATGTATATACAATAATTATTGTTTAAAATTATATAAATAAAAATTTAAAAAATACTCATATTTTTATTAACAAGTCCAGTATTTAATAATTTAATTAACTGGTTTTAATATTTATAGCAATTAGAATGGTAATAAAAACATCATTTTTTTACAAAATTATGAAGTGAATTATGTAATAAAAATTTGAAAATATTTTTAATATCTCGTCCTTTATATTGATTGACAAAATATAAATTAAACAATTTAAATTATAAACAAAAAAGTACTTCTTTTGAACGTTTACCCTAGCAACACATCATCAAAATTAATTTGCGAATCCTATTTTATTCTAAAAAAATGTTTCCAAATCAAATTATTCATACAAATAGAAGTATATTAGAGCACAAGTATTCTGCCTTACTTGCTTAACTGTTCATTTTAGGTCTTAGCAAGCTGTAATGTTCGGCATCTGAGGGGCCCCGAAAGCCGGACCGCCACCCAGCAGGCTCCACCGTTCATCTTACTCTTCGGGTAGGCCCCACGTACGGTGATCTGATATCTCTAGGAAAGGATACGATTCGATATAATAGGGAGGCCGAGACCGCCATACCGTGAACTGTGATGGTGGGGCGTTGTGGTAGATAGATCCCACCGTATCCACGGCCGAACATGGGGTCCACGAGTATGAACGGTCCTTATGGACCTTCCAGGGCTTATCAACCTGGACACAAGTGGTGCCCACTTTTTGTTTCTTGAGGGCAGTGGGACCCGGTTTGAGTGGACCCCACGAGTTCTCTTCTTTTGTGGTAAGTGAGCCCTACCACATGCTTGCCTTTGCCCTTATGGTTAGTTAGTGCGTACTCTTACCTGCTCATGGCATCCTCACGCGTCGTCGTTTACGGTGAATTCAAATTTGACTTTTCTTAGTGGGCCAACGGGCTTCCACATAAACGCATGTTCAGGATATATGGGGACCATGGGTTACCATTAATAAGAGAGGAAACCACCATTGGCATTGGCACAAAGAATAGTAATGAATTATAATGTATTTACTAATTAGCTTTAGAAAAATAAAAATATATATTTTTACTATTAAGAAAAAACAAGTTAATTAAATTTCTTTGTTCTTCCTGTCCTTTCTCTTTTTCTTCTTCCTGTCCTTTTCAATTTCTTTGTTTATTTATAATAGAATGTTTTAGAGAATGATTTTTAAATAAATGATTCCCATTTTATATTATTATGAAAAGAAAAATAATTATCAGTAATAAAATTTGTGAATTAAGTGAGATGAAGTTTGCAAAATTAGCGTGGAACTTTCACCTGTAAATTTAATTAAAGTTTTTTAAAATTTAAAAATGTACATGAAATTTCAGATTAAAGTATATAGAAAGACTTGGTTTGATTCTTTTTATCTTATTTGATCTCCACCAAAGAGATGACTCCATAATCCTGCACAGGGGGACCCATCATCACGTGTCATCTTGTGTGACCCAGACCCAGTTATTGTAATTGGTGTATAAACACTAGACCATATGTGGTAGGGACCGTAGGGCATGATTTCTCCCTACATATAATTAAGTCTTACCGGCCCATTTCGACGTGTTTTACTTGTGCAGAAAAAGATCCCTCCTAATAAGAAGAAAGAAAGAAAAGGTCCCAAGTCCCAACCCAACGCCTATTGTTTTGTTTGTGCTTCAACTCTCCCCCTGTAACTGTTGGAGCAGTGCCTTAGTTAGACTACTTCCCTCTCCATTTTTGTCTCAACTTATAGTTTCAGCTTCAATATGGCTACTAATGATAAACAAGTTAATGAAGATCAAAGTACGAGGATCGTTGACCGAGGAAGAGACGCCACCCCACCATCACCTCCGGTCACAGCCGTTGAACCCAAGGAGGAGCCTGACGACTCTGAAAGAGAAAAGTCAGTTGATGGGCAGTCTTTAGGAGGATTGCCATTCACTGTTCAGGTGCCTTCAGGCATTCCTATGCCGCCGCCGCTCACTGTGGCTGCTCCACCAAAAAGAACCTCCACCAAAGACCGTCACACCAAGGTGGAGGGTCGGGGCAGGAGGATCCGAATACCCGCCACGTGTGCCGCCAGGATTTTTCAGCTGACCCGAGAACTTGGCCACAAGTCCGACGGAGAAACCATTAGGTGGCTGCTGGAACACGCCGAGCCCGCCATCATCGCCGCCACCGGCACCGGAACTGTGCCCGCGATTGCCATGTCTGTAAATGGAACTCTTAAAATTCCCACCACCACCGTCGCCGCCACCACCGAACAAAACGTGGACCAGTTTCCCATAAAAAAGAAGCGTAAACGTGCGGCGAACAGTGAGTACATAGACATGAGTGAAGCACCCACCGTCGTGACCGTATCTGCACCGTTAGCTCCAATAACAACCCAACCGCCACCACTAGCAGTACCGCAGGGCTTAGTTCCGATGTGGGCAATACCATCAAACGCCGTCGTTCCAGGGGCTTTCTTAATGGTGCCACCATTAACAGGGTCCATCGCAACACCATCGAACCAGCCTCAGATATTCGCTTTTCCAGCTACTGCAACACCATTGATTAATATAGCTGCGAGGCCCATATCATCGTTTGTGGCATCCATGCAACAAGCTGCTGTTTCGAGCTCGACCGTTCCTGGATCAAAACCTGATAAAACTAGCTCGTTCACGACTCCAAGTTCGAATACCGCATGCACTACGCCCACAAATACAGGGACCACTCAAGTACTTAGAGATTTTTCTTTGGAGATTTACAACAAGCAGGAGGTACAGTTCGTAACTCGGCCTTCAAAGCAATGATAAAAGAAAGAAAGCTTCTGCAGTTCTTGACGGTTGAAGCTAGTTAGCGTCCGCCATGAACGGGTTTGCTTGAAGAAAAAAAAAAAAGAAATGTTACCTCGGAAAATGGAGAGGAGGAGGAGGACGAGCACGTGCGCACGTGAGGGGGTTTTGGGAGATGTGCACGTGTGAAGTGGGTCCGGTGATGAAAATGGTGGGGACCACTAACAAAAGGTGGACCATGCTAGAAGAGTGAAGGTGGGGGATACTTTACATGGTTTCCATGGACGGCTTTTATTGGTGGTCCCCACGCTAGTTGGCTCCGTGGTCCCATTGACGCCAGCTGGGGTAATCAAAATGGTCGTAACTGCGGGGTCCAACTTCAACCAGCCTCACGTCTTCTCTTCTCTTCTCTTTCTTTTACGCCTTCTTAACTTTATTTTAATTTTCCTTGGGTTGGGGTTGGGATGTATATTTGCAAAGCATATCCTTCTAATATTCCCCAGGATGGGTTGGTTCTTAAATCTGTGACTTAAACTTAATTGACCATTAAGAGTTGACCCTTAGCAAACTTTTATTTTCTTTTATGTGGAATGGCTCTTTTTTCCTCATCAGGGTGTATCCAACAAGTGCTATGTACATTGTCATGGATTGTAATTAAAAAATAAATTTTATTTAAATTTGTTCTTCAACTTTATTTAAAAGCCCAGTATGTCTACTAATTTTACTTTTCATTTTTAGTTAAATTGCATGAATAAATTTAAACAATATGTCGTGCCCTAGAATTACAACACTATATAATACGAAATTGTTCTTTAATTTTACTATACATCTTTAAATAAATAGTTGACGTTATTCACTGGTCAAATCAATTATATTAATTTATTGTTAATTAACTGCTAATATAATTAGCTAATAATTAATGCAATCCGCTCTTTGTCAAATAAGGCCCGTATAACTTAACCTCATCGTTGGCACTATAAATGTGTATCCATACTATTTTATAAGTGTACAACTTTTATATCCAGAAAACTTATATTTAACAATGTTTTATATACAAGAATTAATTTATAATTAAATATTTTAAAAATTGAAGTGAAAATATGCTTTTTTTTTATATGAATCGCTTACTCGAGAAATATAAAAATTTCAATACAACATAAAATTTAACATAATTCTATTATTTACTTAATTTTAGACATGAGGAAAAGATTAAGTGATAAAATTTCTTCATTAATTTAAAATAAAAAATAATTTACGTACATGAGTTAATGCATAATTCAAGGTCTTAAAGTTTGAACTAAGATATAAATCTTATCTTATAGTATTTGAAACATTCATCTTCCTTCTAAATAGAGACTAACATGAAAAACTCAATATAGTATTAGAGCTAGCCTAAATAAATTAGCTTTCTTAAAAATGTCCTTGCACCAAATATGTATTTTGAACACGAATGGTTATCTTTACGAAAAAGTTAACACTTCTATGACGTTTTATATGATAGGTGATCATTTTAAAGTCTACGAGGGACTTCTTACTGAGGCTGCATCTGCCTGGCGGGGGTGGAGGATCATTTTGGATGGACTACCCTGACTTAGGTTGCCAAATGTTTGGGTGTTTTACGTCAAGAATATTGAACTATGCACATTTTGGCGTGGCACTGCACTGGTGCAATATTTGTTGAAAAACTTGTCCATCGTTCTGCTACCAACTACACTAATGATGAAGACCTATGTTTTCAAATATAAGGTGTAATGGTGGCATTGTTCTAACAGCAATCGATGATAAAGTTTTGAATTATGCATATTTGAAAAGAGGAAGACTTGTAACTCATGAATCATGATGATGTTTAAATGATATGAATTAAATTTTTTAATATAAAATAATAGTTATACTTTAAATCATTATACTTTTCCAAAAAATATATTTAACCTTTATCACGAATTATTATTTTATTTTAATATGTATATTGTTCATAGTTTAATTTAAATTTTATATCATTTTAAAGATAACTTTATTACAAAGAATTGTTATTTATTTTTTATATTTTCAAATTTTAAATCGATAATATATATTTAAATTAAAATAGTTTAAAGAATATAAATTGATTTAGTTTATAGTTAATTTTTATTTTATTTTTAATGCACTAATTTTAACTTAGGTATATAAGATGATTTGTATTTTTCTATCATTACTTCTAATTTTTAATTTATGGAAAACAAACTAACTGCAAAAAGATAAAAAAAAAAGTTAATACAAAATAAATAAAAGGCAATATATAAGTTAGTAGTATAATGAAATTGTTGGGCGAAAATGAAGCTTCGATGTATAGGAGTTGTGATTCCAAGATAAAATGAAAGGAGCATGAGAAGTCGAAATGGCCTTGTAAACAGACATGCCTGTGTCTGCGTAGGGAAAAATCGATAATTATATTTATTCTAAAATGCGTTAAAAAGATCGGAACGAATGGAGTTAGGTTAGTTCTAGTGCATGCTTCGGCATACAACACAAATTCTAGGTTAGAGCTGAACCACTGGGCCAACGTCTAAGTCAAGCCCATCAAATAATGGAACTTAGAAAGTCCAATAAATATTCTGGTATTGGTATAACAATTAGTAGAGAAAGAGTGGCTCTTCCAAGTTCTAAAAGACAACGTATTTGTAATTTGGCTCCAGTAAACAAAACACAACAGAACTAAACTATCACTTAAGCTCAATGTTATGAACCAAATTGTAAATTTTTAAATTTATAAAATAAAATCTATTAAAATATTCACATAAACAAAAACCTATTATTGTTTCTAAATTTGGAGGAAGGTCAATCTAACAGAGAAAGAACATTACATTTCTGATTTAAGGTCGACTTTACACTCGTTTTAAAAGTAGTGATCTTGACCATATCTCCAAATTCTTTTATTGTCAGGTTAACATCATAAAATAGCTATTAATTTAAGCACGTTTTATATATCTAAATTTATTAATTAATAATATTGAAATAATTGAGATTTCCAATTCTTTAAGCTGTTATTTATCAAATAATAGCGGCAGTTCCATACTTTTAAGATTCTAATGTCAGAGCACTAAACTAAACATAAACCCTACTACTTTGCGCATTTGACCAAAACGCCATCGAAAGGTCATCCCATTGGTGCTCATATTGAGGATGCCTAGGGTGTACCGTAGATACACTCTAGAATTACCCTCAAAAGGCCAACTTTTTCTTGCCTGGCTTTTCTGATTTGCTTGTACTAAGGTTAACGCTGTGATCGCAAGAAGCGGTCACATGCCTGTTTGGTGATATCAAAACACATACTTGGACTGAGAATTCAGAGTAGCAGAAACCCTCCCTTAGTAGATTTCGAAGCCATCCTGTCTTGTCCTC
>JANQAP020000594.1:862954-882815 GCA_026874005.2 Erythroxylum coriaceum | reverse complement strand
AGTCACAGCAAGAACTTGCTTTCTCGATTTATATGGGCTAACAATTCCACGTGCCTTAGTGTTTCTTTTAATTCGAACCTAGTGTACGAACTTGAATCAAAAAATTAAAGAAGTAGTCAGTTGTATAGTTACAGAAAATTCACAATGATTTGAGACATAATAAACTCCTAGGATAGTATATAGGCTGGAAACTCGTGATGCAGCTCCCATGAGACTTATCGGTGAAAATTTTCACAAGCCTAAGAGTCACAGCGAGAACTTGCTTTCTCAATTCATATGTGTAACAATGTCATGTACCATAATGCTTATTTAAAATCAAACTTTGGAAATCAACTTGTAGGTGATTAATTCAAACATGATTACTTGAACTTCAATATGATTAATTCTCACTTTTTTAAATAATGTGATTAATTCTCAACCTACATATATGGATGACCCAAAAATCAGATGTCCATGTAAAAAGTGCAAACATATTCGTTTTCTTCCTATTGATGAAGTGAATCTCCATTTGTTAAGAAAAGGGTTTGTTCTAAATTATTTTGAGTGGACACGATATGGGGAGCCACTGATTTGTACCACTCAAGGGGTAATGAAGTAAACTCGTCAATAAATATGAATGAGTTTGAAAGGGGATTGGATTTAGAACAAATAATATGGGTGCAACTGAAAATCCTTACATCTAAATAGTTTATGATGCAGCCGGTTATACCTTTAAGGAAAATATAGAAAATCTTCAAAAAGAACCAAATCCACTTGCAAAACAATTTTTTTGACTTACTACAATCAGCTGACTAAGAATTATAGCCAAATTATGAGACGATGACTCAATTGTGTTCAATTGCTTGAATATTGAACATAAATTCTGAAGGGCATATCTCTGATCGAAGTTTTGATAAAATTATTAGTTGGTATAATGAATCATTGCCTCTTGATTATACAATGGTTAATAATTTTTACAATATCAAAAAACTTATTAGGAGTTTTGGTTTGCCAGTTAAAAAAATTGATTGTTGCAAATTATGATGTATGTTGTTTTAGGGAGATGATGTGAAATTACAAGAGTGCAAATTTTATGGTCAATTTAGGTTCAATCCTAGAAAATGTACTATGAAACAGAAATTAGTACCTTGGAAGCGAATGTGTTATTTCCTGCTAACTCCGAGACTTCAAAGACTATATGCTTCTAATTTTACTACATCTCAGATGAGATGACATAATGAACATGAACAGGAAGATGGAATAATGAATCATCTATTGGATGCTCTTGCATGGAAACATTTTAATAACATCCATTATGAGTTTGTAACTGAAAGTCGAAATGTTAGGTTGGGATTATCGACGGATAGATTCCAACCTTTGGGTCAATCCAGGCAACAATATTCATCATAGCCAATCATAATTACTCTTCATAATTTGCCTCCATAGATGTGTATGAATGAGACATATATATTCTTGACAGTGATTGTGCCAGAGCCTAGAAATGCAAAGTATAAAATTGATGTATTCTTACAATCATTGATATCTGAATTGTATCATCTTTGGGAATATGGTGTGGAGATATATGATGTGTCTCTTAAACAAAATTTTATGTTGAGAGCAGCTTTGATTTGGACTATTAGTGATTTTATGGTGTATGTTATGTTGTCTGGATGGAGCACAACAGGAAAATTGGCTTGTCCTTATTGTGACAATGATTCTGATGCATTTTATCTTCCAAACAGGGCCAAAACATCTTAGTTCAACAACCACAGGAAATTTCTTCCTCTAGATCATCCATTTAGACGAAATAAACAAAAGTTCATTAAAAATAGGATGGTACAAATACCTCTTCCCCCTCACAAAGTTAGCGAAGAGATATTGCAGGAGATTGATGAATTAGGGTTGCTAAAAGTTACACAACTTGAAGCTGATGAAGTTAATACAAGCATTAGTAAAACTTTGGTTGGAGAAAATAAAGCATCTTTTGGGATTTGTCATATTGAAAAACTAATTTGATACGTCATAATCTAGATATGATGCAATTGATACGACTCCCACCATTACCCCCTACTGACTTATTCTAGAAAGAAGAAGAAAGCACATGATAAGGAGCAGGTTGTCGACCAAGTCCAGCTTACTGAACTGTTGTGTATCCACGTTGAGCTAACTCCTGAAGATTTGGTCAAGTTCTACTACCTGGATTGAGTGGAGCACCCCACTACGTCATTTCCCACTAGTGTCACTTCCCACTAGCTCTTATCATCTATCTTCTAGGCATTTTCTTGTACTGTTAGCGAATACTACTCTAGGATAGTTACTATATATATCGTATGACTTGTTTTTGATGGGGAGTCTAAGATTTGTTAACTGATATTTTACTTGGAGATTGGTCCGCTCAAAAGGACTATTCTATTGGTTGTATTGTGTTTAGATTCTTGCACTCTATGATTAATAAAAGTGCTTCCCTCATTCTTTCATTTCTCTACTACCTCTCCTGTTCTTATCATTTTGGTATCAGAGCAGTAAAAGATCCACCATGGTGAACACACGATCTAACCCTTCCACCAATGAGACCACTAACCAGGCAGACCCACCCGCAAACCTTCCACCCACTGACCACTCCACCACACACTCATCTGACCCTTCCACACAGCAATTGCTCACAACTATGGTTGCTTTGGCTGCTGATGTTGCAGCACTCAAAACCCAATATCAACAAAACCAGCGCTCAGAAACAAGTCATGGGATAGGCAAAAGTCCAGCCCACCCAAATGAAACTAGAGAAAGATGATCTTCACATTGGGATGATGTTGATGAAGAAGTCAACAATCCATGCTGGAATAAACACCCCTATCGATGCGCCCGCACCAAGATGGAGTTTCTGAAATCTGAAGGAGGAGACCCCTGTGGTTGGATCCTCAAAGCAGAGAAATATTTCTACTATTATCAAACTCCAGATGAACTTAAGGTTGATATTATAGCTTTGTACCTTAAAGGCGACGCACTAGATTTATTCTCATGGCTTAACAATGAGTGAACGCTCGTTTTCTGGGAGGAACTTGTTAAGGCATTTCAACAAAATTATATTTTTGACAATTTATTCAATATCATAATGAAAATTGAAGGGAGGATAAAGGAAAATGCAAAATCACGAACTGATTTGAAGTTTTTTTGTAGAAGGAATAAGTTAGATAAAGATCTTCATATCGATAAATATTCGAAAGCTTGTAACACTTTGGACAAAAAATAAAAGGAAATTTTGTGTGAATGGTTGAAAAGTCTAAAGTTTCCCAGTGGATATGTTTCAAACTTAGTGAGTGTGTGGACATGAGGAAGTACAAATTATTTGGAATGAAAAGTCATGATTATTATGTGTTTATGCAAAGGCTAATTCCAATCGCATTTTGGCAGTTGCTACCGAATAAGGTTTAGGAAGCTATAACATAATTAAGTTTGTTTTTCAAAAGTTTAACATCATCTGAAATAAAGTTGGTTGAAATGGAAAAACTAGAAAGGAAAATTTCAGTAATCTTGTGCAAATTAGAAGGGATTTTCCCTCCAAGATTCTATGATTATATGGAGCATCTACCTGTGCATTTAGCACATGGGGCTAAACTTGCTGGTCCAGCTCAATGTTGATATATGTATCTGTTTGAGAGGTAATTAGAGTAAACATTTAAATTGGAGTTATAACATGTTTTAATCATAGAATTGTATATCAATAGCTATTTGTAATGTAGGTATTTGCATCACTTGAAGAAAAATGTCAAGAACAAGGCTAAAGTTGAAGATTTTATATGTAATGCTTATTTATTAGAGGAAATAAGTACATTTTGTTCATATTATTTTGAGCCGCATGTGCACAAAAGAGAAAGAAAGGTTCTTCGTAATGACGATGGGAGAGGAACGGGTGATGTTGATGATAACTTATCCATTTTTACATATCCTGGACAAACAAATGGACGATCAATAAGAAGAATGTTAATAGAGGAATAAATAGAGGTTGCCTATAGTTACATTTTATTGAACTGTCAAGAGGTTCAACCTTTCGTGTATTAAGTTGAAGTTGATTTTCAAATTGATTTTTTGGGTTTTTGAAGTTAGTGTTATTCACAACTAAAATACATAATAATGCCTTTAAATTATATGAGGAATGGTTATGTGAGTCAAAGCTCGAAAAAACACAAGATGATATCAATAAAGAAGTTGAAAGACACTTTTCTCGATGGTTCGAGAAATATGTAAGTTTTCACTTACAATTATTGAAATGGTTGAATTATCAGATCAAAGTGTTCAAATGACATTATACTATTTAATATGATAATTTTTTGTAGGCGTCAGAAAATCTGATAGAGAACAAGTTCATATGTGATCTTGAGAAAGGATTTTTGTGAACTGTTAAATCGTATCCGATGTATTTTGTTAATGGATTCAAATTTCATACAAAATATCACGGTCATAGCATGACAACAGTAAATAGTGGGGTTTGCATACAAGGAGAATTGATGGATTACTATGGTAAAATTATTGAGATACTTGAAATTGAGTACCCTACATTGCCAATAAAGGGGAGTATGATATTTAAGTGTGATTGGTTTGATCCAACTCCTAATGTTGGTACAAAAGTGCATAGCCGATAAAATCCAATTGAAGTCAATGAGCGAAGAAGATTTAGACAATTTGAACCTTTCGTGTTAGCGATGCAAGCGATCCGGGTATATTATGTCCCTTTTCCCAGCTTACGATGAGATAAGTCAAATTGATTGGCCGTTTGTAAAGTAAAACCTAGAGGTGCTTTTGAATTACATAGAAAAGGAGAAAAGAAGAAAATTGAAAGTGAAACGTTTCAGGAAGATGTTTATGAAATAAATGCATGTGTTACATATAACGAGAATGAACCTTTGAACAATTCAAATAATGAATATGTTGAAACTTTTACTAGAGGATAAAGAAGGCGAGAGATCTGAAGAGGAGCCTGAGTTTGATTCTAATTCTTAAGAAAAAGAAGATGATAATGCTTTTGATTTACAATTAAGTGATCATGATAGCGATTAATTTGTGTTTGTAATAGAATATTATATAAATAAATCTATTATTGCCTCAATAATATATTGTTATATATTCAATTTATATTGTTTTATTACTGGAATATTCAATAAAATGTGAATTTCAAGTTAAAAATATGTCACCAAAGAGAAAACATGATATGATGCGGCCAAGGTTAAGGTTAACACGATTTGGAGCCAGTTACTTTCTAGGTGAAGCATCACATACTGCAGCTACTACAGAATCAGGTGCTGTACCTCCAACTACTACACATCCAAATGAGGCATCACCGTCTATACCTGCTGCTACACCATCCAGGAGCCCTATACCATCCACCACCCCTATATAGATAGAGATATCAGGGGTAAACGTTATAGATAAAGAAGGCAACCTCCAACCTAGGGCTAAGAGATTAGATAGAAGAACGTATATCACAATAGTCAACAATCTGTGAGTGAAAATACATGCATGATAACACCATAGGTTTATACTGAAGTTATAGGTTTTAATTTGAAAATGATCCAAATTTGCTTATATATTAAGTTGGTTCCGTCTGGAACGTGCTCAAGAAATATGACATTCAAGTTCAAGGAGAAAATTGATCTTGAAGGTTATATATGGAAGAATGTCTCTCAGTGACAAAGCATTTTTATTATCAAGAGTTTGAGGTACAAAAAAAATATTATTTTGTATTTTTAATCTAATTAATTTTATACATTAATTAGATAAATATTGTAGGTTATAAGTATTTATAGTATGTTTTTCTTTTTTTTTCAAAATTTTTTTTTTGGGATTCCAAATTTGACACTATAATTTATAAAGTATAGGAGAGGCGAGCTCGTACACGTTATAGAGACTTTTTTAGTGCACTACACAAGACTGGTGTACAACGTCCATATATATTTGAAGAAATATGGAGTCGGTGGTAGCAGTATTAGATATCACTAGAGGCAATGTCCATTTCAGAGTGCAATTCTGCCAACAAACATGGAGGACCGGGGGGAGAGAGTCTTCCCATACATATCGTAAGATCTATTACCCACCAGGAGTATGCAGAAAAACTTATAAGTATCTACACTTTATATTTATATTCTGACTTGTTTACTTTGATGGATTTCAATTGACGTGTGAATTTTGGAATGAAAAGATATGTGTATTATGGAGAATGATAATATTATAAATGTCTGGTGTCATATATAGAACTTTATATTTATATTCTGACTTATTTACTTTGATGGATTTCAATTTAATTTGATGTGTGAATTTTGGAATGAAAATATATGTGTATTATGGAGAATGATAATATTATAAATGTCTGGTGTCATATATAGTTGTGTTTTTGAGTTATTTTCTTTCAGTCGATAAAGTATTTCTATTCTCAAAAATTCCGTCGCTATATTTAGCGATGGAAAAAAATTGTTCGTTAGTAAATTACCGACAGATATTTCTATTTTTCCGACAACTCATATGATCGACAATTTCCGTCAGTAATTTCATTTGCCATCGAAAAACCTTCATATTCCGTTTATAATTTTCTTCGCTAAACACCTATTTTCTCATAGTGACAATAAATGTGAAAATTTGAATTTAAAATATATAACTTTTAAGTTAAATCAATTAATTTAAAATATAATCTTAAACAAATTTTTATAATAAAAGCCCTAAAATATGATCAAGAGGAAAATGATCTACCTAATTAAATTTATATATTAAGTTTGTGTTACATGGTAGAATTCAATAAAGCCTCAATGATATCACTTTTTGCTTTTTCGAATCAATGATATGACTTTGCAGTCCAGTTAAATATGTTCTCATTTTTGGATTGAAATAAAAAATCCTAAAATTAATGAGTAACGTAGCAGTTATGCCAATCTTTTTCTTTTCTTTTATATAATAACGGAATTCACACTAAAGCGTTTCCTGTTCATTTAAACATTTTCTCTATCGCCACCCTTTCGACCTAACAAAAAACTCATTCTTCGTAATCATAAAAGAAGTGGTCCTTTAATAACATGCATAAAATATATCAATTCCTTATAAATATATATCTGTATTTTGTAATTATGGAGTATAATTAGATATTGGTGTTTTGTAGTGTATATTGGAAACTTGAATCAAAATGTGTTTGCAAGAAGAAATTTAACAAATAAGGAACAAAAACCTTTCTAGAATCAACAAGTTCTAAAAATTTTTACCCCTATTTTGCTCTATTTAGGAGTTTTGATTAGATAGGAATTGTTTTGGTAAGATTGATATCTTTTTCATCTTATCTTTTAGATTAGATATGGTTTTGAGATTATACAAGTTAATTAAAGTTTAATTTATCATTGTGAGATCTAATTGTTGATCTTTACTCTTTTATTCTTTAATATTTATATATCTTCCAAGATTATTAATATTATTATTTTGTTTGATTTTACAATAGACCTATTGTTAGATTATCAAAATAATATATTACTAATTGAAAAGATTAAATCTATAATTGTTTGATTGTTTTAATGCTTAAGTAGCGAAATAACATGGATCAATATAGGATATTCGACTCATGTTATGTGAATACATAATCTAATTTAAATAAATTGAGCTTGTGTGTTCGTTGGCTCAAACTTTTTAACGATATCAATATATTAAATCTTAAGATCATGTTTAAGATTATTTACTTATAAGAGAGTTAATTAAATTGCTTATTTTGGTTAGCAAGGAAGGAAGAAGAGATAGGTTATTAGAGCTTGTTAACAACTATAATCAATTTATTAAGGGATATAAGAGTTTATCTTTTCATCAATGATCAATTCAAAGAATAAAAACTAAAATTATACATTAGGCTAGATTTTTCGTTGTCATTTGATTTTATTAAATTGCATTCTTTATTTATTTTTTTCTTTTAATTTATTTCAATTTCCATCTTTAAACCTCCTTTCCTTTATTTTATTTCATTAATTTGGTAAAGGAGATAAGCTTTACTAGTTGTTATATTCAAACTTGCTCATTGATATATATATATTTCATTTGTGATTAGAATATGGTTATAGTTTTTGGATTTGACACCCACTAAATTTTAACACCGTTGTCGAATATTGGTATAAGAGAATTTGTTTCTTTTATGCCTTAAATTCTTGTGCAAGTGAACTTTAATATGATTCTATGAGAACACAATTAGGAGATTAAGGGACGAACAGGTATCTTCCTCTTTGTCTCCCTGATTAGAACCAATATTTGATTTGATAGAATTCTTTGATGATTATGAAGTTGAAGCGACCATGTTTGATTAAGAGAGAACCATAAGAGAATTAGGGGGCACCAAATTTAACTAAACAACTCTTTGCATCTAATATCCAAACCAAAGTTTAGGTTTTGGGCCAAAGTCTAGTTTGATTCATTTGTTACCTACTTTCATGGTCTCAAAAGTATTTGAAGGAATTTCATGCGGCATGCTTAAGTATAAAATTGTTAGGTGTATCCAGGAAGCAAATTAAGGTACATGCTTTTCTATTTTCCCTAGGTGATAAATCTAAAGATTAACTATTTTATTTACCTCTAATGACTATAAAATAAATAAAATAATAATTCTCAAGTTTTTTATTTATTAATTTACAATAGTAATTTAATTTATACGTGGTTATGAGCGCATATATCCAAACTTTTTTCTATTAGATGTTGTTAACCCCCCTATAGTTAAATGGTAGACCGGTGCGTGCTTCTCGAGCATTATCGCTTTGAATTTCTTTATTTGTCTAAAGTCTAAACATTGCGCCCTTGTACTTTCTAATCGTCACACCCTTTCGTTACAGGCAAATTAACTCACTTCCATAAGTAACGGCAACTATAAGACAATGGGCCAATTCAATCACCCTCACTGCAACGGCAAGGCATGGACAACAACGAAGACATGTTCAGAAAGCTTAGCGACCCTCTCTTGATCATCATCCTCAGTTTCTTGCCGTTCCATGAAGCGGTTAGAACTTGCGTACTATCCAAGAGGTGGTCTCACCTATGGCGAGAAACTACCAACTTAGATTTCAACGAGAATTTCTTTGTTAAACGTGGCCCAAATGAAGCAGAAGAGGTTGTGAAGATTCAAAGAAATGGATTCATTAGTTTCGTGAGGCAGTTCATTGTAAACTACCCTCAAAAGGGTATCCAAAGATTCAACCTTGCGTGTTCAAAGCCAAAAGATTTTCCTGAAGATATGCAGAACTTTTTAAGTTTCTCCATTTCAAGGAATGTGAGAGAGTTTGGAGTAGATTTCTCTTGTCCTACTTGGAGAGAGCATGCCTTAGACAACCATGACCCAGTATTTGAATTGCCACTGCATGTTTATGACTATAAAAATCTCAAGTCGTTAACGTTGTTTTCATGCAGTTTCGACATGCACAAGTTCGCAAACTTTAACGTGCTTAAGAGACTCTCTTTGGGGTGGATTCAACTAAGTGTGGATTCTATCAAGGTTTTGTTAAAAAGTTGCCCAATCTTGGAGACTCTGAGTCTAAAGAAGTGTTGGAAGATGGAACATTTTGAGATTAGCCTGCCAAACTCGAGTCTTAAAGAATTGGTTCTTGACAAGTGCGAGTTCGTGCAAGATTGGTTCTTGTTTGATGGACCGAATTTCCGAGTCTTCAAGTACTCGGGGAAAGTGGGTTATTTTCATATGGAAAACCAAAGTGACATGGTAGAGGCAGACCTTGATTTTTCAATGGAGACAGAGTTTGGCGAAGTGGGAACACTTCTCTATGATCTCCTACAAGAGCTTTATGCCGTTCAGGTTTTGACTGTATGCAGCGTATTTTTACAGGTTCGAACTTTTTCACGCTACAAATTACAACACAGTATTGCTCCGGTGTCTGACAAGAAATGTCTTTTCACTGCAACAACTTGCAGCTAATTCCCTGTGGAGAAGAACCCTTTGGACTACAGTCTCCACTGAACGTTCGCCACCTTAACCTGAAAAGCGCATTGCACCGTAACGAATATTGGGGAATCAAGTTCATGTTGAAAAGCTGTTCTTTGCTGGAGAAACTTACAATACACATAAGCCCTGCAAACATTTTTGCCGTTAGTACTCTCCATCAAAAAATCTATGCATCAATGGAGTTTAACATGTACTTCTAAGACCATGTTCATGATTTCCTCTGTTTTGATCTTAGGATTATGAACCTCCATATGACTTCAACCCTCGAGATTTTTGGTCAAAGTATCTGATAGTTGAAAGCTGCATCACAAGAACGCTCAAGGTTGTGGAGGTGAAGGGATTTAAAGGCACATGGAATGAGCTATACGTGATCGCATATATGATTCAACTTGGCCAAGTAATGGAGCAACTCAAGATCTATATTGCTAACGATGGAGAAATTACTACAGAATACATACAGAGAGCTCAGGTACTTTTGCAGCTCAAAAAGGCGTCGGAGAATCTCCGCATTTCATTCTGCTAAATGAGCGTCTACTCTTTACCATTTCTCAGACACATAATTTAGTCACCTTTGGATTCGCAAATATCATGTAACACTGATTATTTGAATTTCCACAAATTTATGGACAGATTGGTTTATGTGTTCATACATCATTTTATGTTATCACTAGCTTAAGACATTGTTTTCTTTTATCTCCAATTCTCCATTAAAATGTTCCATTCCTTGACACGTTAAACTTACTAAATTCTTTCGGGTAGGCATTTCGTTATCATGGGGCTCACTAGGTTGACTTACACGAGTAGTGAAGAAATTAAGAATAGAGGAAAGGAACTGCTTGTCCTATCCTAATTTTTAACCAGAGATATGGAGTAATTGGTTCAACAAAAGAATAGAATCTGATATTTCTATCAATAGAATTTTCATTTCCAAATGTTGCTCTTTCACTTTCATGTTACAGTAGTTGCATTAATTTGTAATAGTGAAGTGCTTGCAGATGATGTCTTTCTAAATAAAACTAGATTCCATGTGTTGTATGTTAAGACTTCAGATAAGTATACATGATTTCTAAATATTCCCTTCATGCTAGAATAATGAGTTAAGATGAATTTTAAAAATTGCAGACAGCAGCTCATGAAGTTGTTTTAAAGTGCTCAAACAAACCAACTGGCTTGGATTCCTCTCCATACCAGAAAGCTAAGATGGGGAAATTAGTTTGACCATTTTGGAATATTTAGAAAATAAATTGTATACTCTTTTTGTATTTCATATCTTTCCTTCCTCTGGATTGAAGCTTGTACACAACCATTTGAATTCTGATGTCAACACGTGGTAATATGAGCTACCCTTGAATCCAGGTGTTAGGTGAATCAATCGTTCCCAAGAGCAGAAAAAAAAAAAATTGACACAGAGGAAAAGCAATCAAAAATGGAAAACAAAAGAGAGAGAAGTCTTTAGGATCAACCTGCTATGCCTTTCTGATTTTTCCTTTTCCTGTGTGGGCTTATATACATGAGGATCAGCGTCAAGGTACGCTTCAGAAGTCAATGATGGGTTCTCCAATAGTCAAATTCCTCTCTACCGTCCATGGCAAGTTAAAGAGCTTGGCCATGATGAATTTGAATATCTTGTTCACATTAATGTTATGTTTAGCACTTGAAAAGAAAAGGGTCGCCTTCATTGCCTTGGCATATGCTCTTGCCTGTATTATACACAATTAGAACACAAAAAAGAGCATCTTTTTTCTTTTTACTTTATTGAAATGCATAAATAAAGCATACATCAGTATTTTAATGAATGTATAAAGAAAAAGAAGGTTCTTTCCAATCTTAAGTTCAACTTTATTGAACATGTGGGCCCCCTAACGCTTATCTTCAAACGCGGTGAGAGGGAAGGAAATTGTCACAGATGTCAATTGTGCTGAAAGATGTCAATTGTTCTGAAATTGACAAACGATGACTCAAGAGTCAAGAGAACTCTTAAGTCGTCCACAAGAACATTCTTCCCAATCTACTAAAGGAAATGTCACTGTTCATTTCCATCAATAAATACGTGTTTATAAAGTAGATACAAGCTGCCTGAAGACAACGTTTTTTTTGTTTGAGATGCAAAACTTACCACAGACATTTGTTTGCACAATCATGGATTGATCATCTGATGCATATAAACTTTAAGACAAAACAGAAATAGACAAAAAAGTGTATATAAGGTTCTTACCTGAGTTATTATTGTCCACTGCAAATCTGGAGGGAGTTGGACAAAATCATCAAACTTAGTCCCTATTAGTATAGGGATGGCTGTCTGCAGAAATCAAGCAAGGATAACAAGTTTAAGAGACACTAATGCTATTCAAGTTAAAGTACTATGGAATATTGCATATTAGTTCTTGAGGGGTCCATTCCATCAAATACCATTCAATAGGAATGATGAAGTAAAATACTGCTAAGCATCCTCATGAATTGTGGGCTCTCCAGTTTCAAGTATTACTGACACAGAACTGACCACCCATTGAGTTACCACTAAATTCATGGGCAAGTATTGAACTTTAACTCAATTTCATTTATGGTTTGATGTCTACATTGCAAATCAATCATGATTATCAACTAATTGAGGTTAACAAGATATCCTCCATCCCTTGTTTATCTTTTCTATTCTCTTTCATATCAGTAATAATCTCTTCATTTAATCCTAATCATTGTAAATATAGCGGAGCCTCTACAACCTCACCAGAAGTGATAGAGACAATTCTGATTCCGAGGCCCTGCTCTGAATGTGATAAAGATTTAACAACAAAATCCTGAACTATGATTTTTAAAAGAGGAAATAACCAAACTTCGGAAAGGAACTAAACAAGCAACGCAAGAGAACCTGTTATATCTACCTGGTTCCATTTTCTTGCTTCACTGTACCATCCAGTTACACTGCAAAGACACGCAAAAGCATGCCTTTCTATGTTAGAAATTTGAAATCGATTGCTAACTAGAAATAGAAGGGAAAAGTTTGATGCGCAAAACCTATTAAGAGTGCAACGACTTGTAAGATCAAACATATAGAAAATTGCTACTGCATCTTTACATGCCATGGGGACATGGTAAAATGACCTGTTGTCACCTGCATCGAATTGAATATAAATCCTTCAAATTCGTACACAGAAAACCAGTAAACCAGAAAAGAAACAAAACCAAGCTTTGATGGTTGTATACCTCCCACGTCCCATATACTGAAAGCAATCCTGACACCTTGAACAAACAATGTTTTGTCCATCAAATTCAATCCCGTCATCTGCAAGCAGCTTTTTTCCTCTTCATCCCCAACATACTTGATCTTCACATAAACAACGCCAAGAAGAGAAAGTAAAGTGATTAGTTCCCAGATACTAACTCATCATTGTCTTCTGAATCCAATCCATGCCCAAAACAAAGCTACAAATTATCCTCTGAACCAAATATGAAGAAGAGAAAACAGAAACAGGGGAAGGAAGAAAGGCAACAAATAATATGCTTTACCACAAAGCTTGTTTTTCCAATTTGGCAATCACCCAAAAGACTAATTTTCAGAGTGACTAAATCCGAATCCGCGTTATACCCACTACCAATCATTCCTTTGGGGTCCTCTAGAGCTTGCAAACCACGGTCTTCGCCGGCTTCCGGAGGCGGAGAAGCAGGCCGACTAGTTAGCCGGCGATACCTTGCTGGCCTGCCAATAGAGCAAGCGAGAATCCTATCCCAAATGAATCGGAAAAATTCTCGGAAAACAGATACACGTTCAAGCAAACTCCACTTGAATTTAACATGAACAATCTTTCGACAAAGCTGTGTCATGTTTTCGCGAGTTATTCTAGCCATAAAGATGCGAGTCGTAGGAGTAGTTCGCTTCAAGTTGTGTCATAGTTGGTTGCAAATATATGCCTATGTGTTCGGCCTTTTTGGTACGTCTGGTTTTTTAGCTATGACTAGCCGAAGTTTTATGGAGACTTGTGTAAGAGAAGAGACAGTTGACCGGTATATTTATTTACTGTATTCCAAAACGGTCCATATTGCCGGCTTCTTGGGTTTTGCATGGTTCATGTACAATTGGGTCAATTTCTTGGGAGGTTCTTAGGGCATTGTGGTCATTTGGTGCAAAAAGGGCTATTGGATAATGCAGAACACAGAACACAGGGCACGAGCACCTCGTGATGGGGTAGAAATTCTAGTTCAAGAATGTGATGGTTATAACGTAGCGGAACTATGAGGTATGCAGGATTAACACATAAATCTGGTGCGATGTAATCCTTATGCTACTAATTGCATAAAGCTGTCTTTCGTTTATTCTTTTTGTAGTCTACATATAATATGGACAATCTAAATTAAGATTTTAACTTTAGGAGCTAGTAACTTGTAAGATACCCTTAGAAGTTTCAACTCCTTGGCAGTTGTATGTAATAGTTATCATTTCATATTCATTTTTGTTGGGACTAAGAAAACAAATCCAAAGTTGTTTATACTTGGAAATTTGTATTAGAAATTTAATAACACCATAAAGGGCTTCAAAGCAAAGAGTTCCAAAAGGAATACATCAGGAGACTAATTTCTTTTTTTTTTTAAATAACACTTAATATAAATTTTGTTGGAACATGGAATCTAAAAAGATCCTATAATATATAGTCTTATCCTTAATATTGTTTTCAAATGATTTCATTTAAAAAAATATATATATATACATAGAGTTGTCCTAGATTAGGTGAAAGATGACATATTTCTTCTTATTTTGTTTTGACATGTATAAAGAAATTTCTCTTAGATTCTTCATTTGAAGCCAGCTCTCACCAACTCTTTGGTTCAATTCATGATTAGTTATATAATCTAATCCAAATCCTTTTTTATGCACTCACTTTAATTTAATGATCACTACGAGGACTACTGATTTTGTTTAAGTTCTTCGCAATGATGGATTCATATTTAGAACAAACAAAAGCATAAAAATCCCAATTATGGTTTCATAACTTACAAAGAGCCACTTGATCGAATACTAATCCGAAACGTTGTTCTTTGATTGGTGGTTTAAACCTTTTGGAAGGCATCAAGAAATGTGTCAATGTAACTAAACCTACTATACATGTTCCTGTGCGGGTCGTTGAGTGGCGGGCGTAAGGTGGGTTTTTAAGATTCATTACTTGTACCATCTCTACTTCTCGATAGAAATTATTAAGTCATTAAAATATATATCTGGCAAGTTATTATTAATAATTTATTTAATAATCATTTAGAAATAATAAATTCGTCATACTACCTAGTTGATGAGAACAAATTGGAATCCACAAACATGGATGGTGTCCTCTCTAAGGGCAATTCGGACCGGGAAAGAATTGCACTTAAATAATCCAACCTTAGGCTTTCCGCAATTTCCATGTTTCTCAAAAAGAGTAAGGCTTGTATTGTATGTCCAAAGCCCAACCTCAAGCACACACTTTGAAAAGATTGGCATTAGGTACACCCCCACCCCCAAAACTTTTTACTTTCAATATGGTCCTCACGATTACGAATATTGGAACAGATGGCCAACTAAACGTGTCAGCCCATAGTAAATTACAAGTGCTCAAGACCAGTGTTTGAACAACAGAAACTGGGATAATGAATTGTACTGTGAGGGGTCCACTTTCCACTACTTGAAATGTGTATCAATAATAACCAGGAAAGATTAACGTATAATATATAATTTCATCCGGCGGTGCCGTTGTTGTGGTTGAGGCCTCCCAAGAGAGGACACCTAGACTAGACCCGCCTAACTTTCGTAGACTACTTTGGCTGCTATAGCATATAGGGGCCATTACCCTTTAGCGGTGTTGGTTAAGATATGCAAAGGGACGCACCAAACTGCAATTATTATAGAATAAAACTGAATTATTATTGAATTAACCTGCAAAAATCTAATATGTCAATCGTCATAATCTTCCTTTTTTTATATGATCACACGGAGTTTCTTTTTTTTTTTGATGATTTATTACTGAAATAATTTGCAAATATTCGAATAAATAAATGAGTTAAAAGGCATGTCATCCTTTCTTGGGTTATGGGATTCATTTGGATTACTAATTTTCAGTTATCTTGCCCAAACATAGTTGGATAAACCACACACGTGTAGACGCATCAAAAGAGAATGAAAAGCTTACAAATGCAATTCAATTCAATCATGCAACCGATTGATTGATTGATTCATACTTGACAGACCCTTCAAAGAAAAGCTAACAAGAAAATGTTTGCTATATGTCATTGTCAATTTGTTGAATAAAACGAACCAAAGTCTTAACTTTTCTTGAGGGCAAGTTAACTTTGATTATCTATTCTTTGATGCTTTTAACCCAACGAAACCTCCAATAAAATATACTAAGCTCACTTTCCCATCCATCAAGATTTTTTTTTTGGATTCATCCCGACTTGTTTTTATCAACCATCTTAGTCTTAAGACGAAGGGGAATGCAAAGCCACAATTCTAATAGATAGAATAGTCGTCGTGACCTCAAAGTTTGGTGTATATAGCAAAAACTTGCTCAAAATTACGAGATCTTATATGACCGAGTTTGACAAGGACCTTATAACCTTCGCCGCCTATTCTTACCCATTGAGCGGCAGAGAACTTTGGTAATGAATGGATATCTTTTACATATAGCCATTAGACGCAAGCAAACTTTGAGCAGATAAATTCACACATGCACTACTGCAAGAAATCATCCATTTTTGTGTTGAAAATTCAATAACTTATAGGTGTTATTGGGTTTTATTACCACAAAATTTATATTCAAATGTAATTTTCTAAACTAATTCATAACATAAATTTCTAATGGTCTTGAACCGTTAGATCATGATTTTCTAATCATTAAAACAACTCCGATAGATTAGAAGGAACATTGCGCAGTCTAAACTAAAACTAATTAACAAATAGGAAGAGCTAATCATTAGTTTTTCTTTCCTTTTCTTCTTAATGAACCCTTGACGCTTTCTTATGGTTCTCTTAACAAGAGTTCCAAACGCCAAAGGAATAGGGCAATCACCCTACCTTCTTTGGAGGTTGGAAATGAGTTTTTCTTGAACGTTTTGAACTTGTGGCCTAAATCCAAAGATTGGAAGGCCGGTGAAAAATATTAGTCAAAAAGAAAAGCGAGCAGATCACTTTCAATATTAGTTAGAGCATGCAGCCATTGATCATGTTACTAAAGTAGCAATCTCAATTCTCAGTCACCCCCATTAAATAAGCCTTATAAATACAATACCATTTCTTAAATCAATCCATAGCTCCATTTATTTATACGAGAAGAGGACAGGTACGGTGATCAGTCATGCTTGTATACTATACCCTAACCGACAACATAAAAATACAGATACTTAGGCTTAAGTATTCTCTGTTTCTATCCTGAACCTCTTCCATTCGCACATTTGCTCTATTTTTTTTTTCTTTAAACACTCAATTTGGTCAACAATCATATATCTGAAACTTCAAAAACTAGACTACAACTTATTCAACTCGTATTGTATACATCAAGATATGGGATTGGCCAATGCATGACCAAACATAGTCTCTTGACAAACTACACGATATTAATATACACCCAACTCTATTGGATTTGCCTGAAAAGATTATGAATTTTCTTGCCTAAGACATTTATTTTTTCTTCTTATTATCCTCTTTCATGGATTCTTAACTCCCATGTTATACACATGATGCTAATTAGTTGTGAACCATAATACAAATATTGGTTAAGTATATTTCAACCACTCATTGTGCTCATAATTTATACCTAAGCATCATACTACTGAAATTTATTGAAAGTGGTTGTAAAATTTTAAAATGTATATCGTACCACGAAAAATAAAGAAAAGTATGTCGAAAATTCAAGGTTTTGTTTATGAGATAGTGATTCAAATGATTGAGTGGAAGCTTCCAAAAGTTTAGGATTCCAATAATAGGAATATTCGAGACTCTATGCTAGCGGTAGGAAATACCTTGTATTAAGAACTCAATTGAGTATTTAATTCAAAAATATCCCTTGATTATGAATTATAACAATAACAATAATAATATTCAGTAAAAATTTCGCTGACATGCGAGATTTGAAAAGGTTCAATTATACGCAGTCTTATTTTTAATTAGTAAAGAGATTGTTTAAATGACCCACGAGAAGTTAATTATGAATTATGAATTATTGATTAAAGAACCTATTCAGTATATATAATTCATGAATTGTTATTATTATTATGTATATTTCAAGGTGATGATTGTTCGTTTCCTATACATTTGAGTTATTAATTAGTACATAATTCTTACTAAACCTGGGCCTAACTCATCAATTTTCAGGCCCATTACGGTCTACCTTGTTTGGACTATACTCGGGACTAACTTTTCAATTATCAGCCCGGCTTATGCTGCCGCCAAATTCAGTTCAGGCTTCAATGGGACCAACCCGACCCGACCTGACTAAACTATAAAACCGCCTAAGATGGCCAACGTCTAAAACCCTGAAAAGCTTAAAGCTTTACTCAATCCATAGAAAGTACGTTTTTGGTTTTTGATACAACAGATCGCAACATGGGGAGTGGTGTCGAAATCGAAGTTGTAAATGAAAGATTGCAGTCGTTTATGAGTCAGCTTCAGGCTGAGTGCGGGGTTTTTGAGAGAATGGTGTACAAGAACAAGAACCAGCATAGAAGGTGCTCTTATTTTCAGTATCTGCTTAAGGTAAACACTTGCTAATTTTTGTGTTTGTGGATTGTTTATGCTATATCTTACTGAAATTTTCATTGAGTTTCATCTGGCTTCCGAGTATATTTGAATATAGGAGAGCAAAATTCTTAATAGGGTGTGAAGCGTTATTTGTGTCAGGAAGTAGAAAAGGGAATTTCAGTCAAGCTGATGAGGTGTTTGTTTTATTCTCTTAGGTAATTGAACTGAGGAATGTGAGGAGAAAGAAAGAATTGGAAAGTTTTGGGCTTTTTGGTATTGTATTTGTATATGCAAAGAAAAGAGAACTTTTAAGTTGGCTGAATTATTATGAGTTGAACTTAGTGATGGCTGTTTCTTGATATGATATGTGTCTATGCATCTGCATTCTGAATTTGTTAAGTTAATATGACTTACTTTGGGATGTAGGTAAGAAGGGATTTGAGGCTTTTGCAATCAGTTAAATTGAATGATATCCGGAATTCCTGCTTTCAAGTTATCACCGCAGAGAAACCAAAACAAAAGATTCACCTTTTGGAGAGGTACATTGATTTCATTCTAGATGTATGCCTTGTTCATAAGAAATGAATGGTTGAAGTGCACATACTATGATATTTTTCAAGACTTTCAATAAGAGGAAGACTTGTCCATTGTGTAACCTTTGCTATAAGTAAATCTTGATGTTGGTTTCTTGAAATTTTAAATTACGAAAATATTACCTCACAGTTATTTTTGTACGTGGAACATTGACATGTGCTACAGTTTGAAGTGGAGAAAGTGTGATGGTGGAACTCCCAACTTTATGGAGCGACTCTTAGGAGCTGCACGCTTACTCTCACAAGTATACATTTCTTTGTCTCATCTTTCTCTTCCACATCTTTTTTGTGCCACATTTATTCTACAGCTACTCCTATTATCATAAAAGCAACACTCTTTACTTTTCTTTAATTTTATTCTTTTAAATCATAACAGTGGTAAACAGCTAACAAAAATCTCAATCAAGTATGGCGTTTACTGAAATAGTTTACTTCTATTTCTGTTCCAGATGGTCGAACCCATGTTTAAGGCGGCTGTGTATCCATTCCTGTTGTTGGTTAATTTTGAACTTATGATTTGGAAATATTTATTTGAGATAATTTCTTAACCTGTTTGTTGGTTAAATAGTTTTCTTTTCTTTTTCCTGTTTGTCACAAATCTTCTATCAGTCAGCCTTTGTATTTTCTACCATAGCCCTT
>JANQAP020000594.1:848763-862854 GCA_026874005.2 Erythroxylum coriaceum | reverse complement strand
AAATAGTTTTCTTTTCTTTTTCCTGTTTGTCACAAATCTTCTATCAGTCAGCCTTTGTATTTTCTACCATAGCCCTTGTTGCTTAGCACCTGGGCTTCTGTTCAGTTTTCTCTGTTTGCTATTAGCTTCCGATGCTAGATTTATTTTGATTCTTTGACCTTCCTATATTCCTGCAAAACAATACTTTTTCTTTCTGATTTTTTTTACATGAATGCTAGATTTGTTTTAACTTTTGGACCTTTTTATATTCCTGCAAAACTATGGTTATTACCTTTTTCTTTCTGATTGTTTTTCCATGAACTTTTTTGTACCTCTTGAAGCAACTCATTTGAATCTTTACTATTCATCTTCTTTACTATATGGATGAATTCTCATTGATATTTGAACCATGCTTGAGAGGCATCTTGGTCCACATGATTTCTTCATATTTTTTCTTGACTATCCAGCAGTGAGGTATCTATTTTAGTGGCACGTTCTTTCTTTATGGGGTTTTCATTGACAATTTTGGCGCTACTTGCACGCCTACGAGTTTTAGTTCAACAAGTAAGTTCTTATTTCACAAACTAAAGAAATTCTCTTACAATTGAAGTTATGATTAGTTTGGAGCACAACAAAAAGATGGATCTTTGATTAGAGATATAAAAGTAGATGCTTGAAAAGCTTGTGTCGATAAGGAAGTTATGTAGAATTGTTCATTTTATATCAAATCCACGTGATTGATGGACTACTAGATAGGTTTCTGGTCCCATAGTCCTTACTCTTCAGGACAGTAGATGTTAGTTTTATAACCTTGATCATACAGGAGCTAATGCTAGTTGTTCTATGTGCATGAAATTTACCTTCATTTTGTTTCTATAGATATTACTGGATGTTGTGTCTGTATTCAACGTGGTTTCTTCCATATCCCAAAAGAAGCAATCTGTGAAGATAATTCAGGGAGGAGTTGAGGTCTGTTACCCCTTTGTGTTGTGCAATTTTTGTTATCTCTGTGCAGTTTTACATATACATTTGTTTTCTGATTCTCTTTGCACTTCAATTGAAACATAGGTATTTAGAGAATATTATCCAATAAAGAGGGATTTTGTCACTCTAGAATGCATATGGCAGACAGATAAGTTTGTTTTACTGGAGGCAACGCCGAAGAAAAATTTAATAAGTCAAGATGAGGGTAATAAAGATGCCTCTGTTGGAACCTCAGCTCCCCGATATGAAAGCATCGAGTCTTTTCTTGGAGGTAAGAATGTTTACAGTGACGACTTATTCTGGTTTACATTCTTTAAGTTTCAGCATCATTCTAGTTTCCTTTCCCTTCTATCTTCTTGTGTTCTGGAAAACTTAGCTAACCATTTGCTAGCCAGCAGCCTCTCTCTATAGCTTCTGTATTTTTTCTTATCTGTTGTTCTTTGGAGAGGTTATCTTAGCATCTAGCTCAAAGTGCATCTTTGCACAGAGTGTGTACTAATCACTCTTTCTAGTTCATCGTACCTTCCTTGTAGTTTCCAAAACATAATTGCTTCTGGAGTAATGAGGTTGACATTACTATATCAGTTACCATGACTGAACATTATTGCTATTGGATTCGTTTTTGAAGGCTACAACAAATTTGTTGCTTTATAGTTCAACTTTTCTGTAGCTGCTTTAGGTATTTGTCTACTTATGAATCGTCATCTGAACCTAAACTGTTATATTGAAGAATTGAAATCATCCCTTGTTTAACTGCTCAATGTTATAGAAAACTCGACCTGTGATTTCAAAATTACATTGTTCGTCTCTAGCTCTGACTTTTGTACTTAATAGTGATTTCAGTTTGTTCTGCTTGTAAATGTTATTTTTTTGGTTCTTACCCTTTCTCTGTCTAGTAGTGCTAAAATCTGTCTCTTATAGATGATTCTGACACTGAGAAGATAAATGGGGATTCCCCTGCCAAAGAAGGTTTTGCTTACACGGAGGACAAGAAGGGATTGTTTGCAGGGCGTTATATTGAGGCTGATCATGGAAAGCAAGTTGAACAAGGTATTGAAGTGCAGGATAATCTGGAGGTAGCAGGAACTCCTGCCAAACAACTTCCGCCTGAAGTTGAGCCTGAAGGAGCCTTAACTTCATCTCCAAGTCCACATCCTTTGACATCAAAGTCTACTGCAAGGGCAGTTGCTTTTGTCTCAGTTAAAAGACCCGCCCCCTTAGCAGAAACTTCTGTATCAATTAAAAGACAGGCGATATTGACTGCAAATGATAAAGATGTCCAAGACGATGAAAGTAAAATGGACAGCAGCAGTAAGGATTCATTTTTCGACCTGCTTACTGCTGGAACCCAGAAACGCAGTCTCTTCTGATGTCTGTCGTGCTAACTTCTTATGCTTCACTTGGATGTGATTGTCTTGTAATTATGAAGAATTCCCGATTTCTTTTATGGGAAGGACTCAGATATTCATTAGGAAATGTAATATAGCGAATTATATTTAAAGCTTAGGAATTCAGACGTAGTTGATAGATTTATCGGCCCATGGTAGAAATTGAAGAACTAAGTATGCAAGTGATTATACCATAACAATATGTTCTTATAGTATTTGTTAATTTAGCTGTAAGCTTACCACTTAAGCATTTATTTGAAGCTGTTCCAAAAGATAAATTGTTATAAAAATAAAAAAGTATTTTCCAAAACGAAGCTGCATGCCGTTCATAAGTTGCCATGGGGCTAATTATCCATCACTGTTGTACGGCCTTAAATCAGAAAACGCCGTCGCATTACTGCGTCGGTCAGTGGTAGTTGGTTGTTACCACTCGAGCAACAGGACAGAACGGATAGCATCACCTTACACGAGTGAGAACGACAGTGCCGAGCGAGTTCAGTTGTGGCTGTGCGATTCTGAAGCACTAAAAGAACAAATTATTTATACATATATATAAAAAAAAGAAAATACAGGGACAGAGACACAGAAATGGTTCATGTCACAACTCTAGGCTACCATCAACAAGCATGGCCACTTTTCCTTCGCAGTTGCTCTCCTCCTATGCCCAGGTACCCGCAAAAACCTACACACAACCGATTTGCGTATCTTAACATGTACATCTGATATTTCCCTTTTTTGGTTCCTTAGAACCCACGTGACAGATGATTGATGAACCGGGCAGCTTTTTTTTTTTTAATCTAAATAATTTTATTTCATTATACCTCTTGCATCTCCATCAATGAAGGAACTTAATCATTGGTTAAAGGTGGTGACTTTGCGCGGATGAAGTACATCATTTTACTTTTTACCTTCGCACCTCCAGTTATGGGATATTGAAATGACATCTTGTTTTTCATGGTTTGATTGTAATGTAGATCGATTTCTTTAGATGATCCGGGCGTATTTTTCTTTTCTGAACAAGTAAAAGGAGAATTAACTTCAATTGAAAAGTTTAATGAAGATCAGTGATTGGTTCCACTACTTCGTAGTATAGATGTCTGTCAAAGATTTTCTCTTCCAGATACGAGTTTCGCTGGGTGAATTCAGGAGCATTATTTGCAACAGTTAGAAATTGGCTTATTGCTTAGTTATCAATTGCTGCAATACCCAACTCAGATTCTTTGCAGCTTTGAAACAAAAGAGGCACTGCAATCTCTCTTCACAAGTATATTCAGACTTGTGGAAGCGTGTAAATTGACTTATATAGTTTTCCCTAGTGTACTGAATTTCTTTTATTTTCTTCTGTAGAGGAGTTCCGGCTAAAATGGTCATAAAATGCTCACTAGATAACCCCATCTCAACTAAAGGAGTTGTTAGGCTTGTGCTATCGGGCTTTGTTGCACCAATAATGTGCGTCTCTCAAACAACTCAGGTGAGTTCATATTTCTTGCACTTTATAGTATCTCTTTTCTGCATCTTCATCTTAGTTTGTAAACTTATACCATCCTGAAATATCTAATTTGGTAGTGGCTTAATGGTTATTTTCTAATTTCGGATTATAAACTAGTAACAGTTTGGTATCACTTAATTTCCTTAATTTCTTATCAACAGAACATTAATTTGAATCTTTTTTAGTTCATTATTGATGTTGCCGATTCATTTGTTTGACTCTGTTAGAGTAAAGTGCACGCCTTCTTGCATGGCCATGTTAGCATGTTTTGAGGTAGACATTCGCCAAATTATTCAATTAAAAATTGCGACAACTAACAAGTAATCACAAACAGAACTAATTTCCGGTTGGAGCTCCTGAACTTAGGAGAGGCAAGATTGAAAGGGTTAACAATTGATATTTAACAACATGTGCTTGTGCTTTTCAGGAAAATTTCTGACATCTATGCTTACCTTTTCGTAGGTAGCTGCAGCAGATGTATCTCATTTCCACAATATATGTCAACTTGCAAATGCTGCAGATAATATAATAACTCTTCCACTTGATGAAAATTCTGGTGGACCAAGTGGAAAGCTAATGATGATGAGAGGTATGACAGCTAAGGATTTTGACCCTGTCAGATATTCAGGAAGGTGGTTTGAGGTAGCTTCTCTGAAACGAGGATTTGCTGGACAAGGCCAAGAAGACTGCCATTGCACCCAGGTAAACTGTAAGACTTGTGTTTGCTTTTAAATTGCCGTGAAGATTTTCGTCCTTGTATGAACCACTTTACTTGCATTTGTGCTGCTGTGTGTATTGAAGATGTTGATTGGTGTTAAGAGGTGCAAAAAATGCAGTTCTATCATGGCTTTTACCTTAGCAGTTCTTTACTGTTTTCCCTTTTTTTAATTTTCCTTGTACCTATTCAAGGCTCCTATCTTTGCCTAAACCATGCTTTACTCAGTCAAAAACTTTTTGCCCTCAATATCTTAGGCTGGCTCATGTTGACTAGTAACCTGCAGGGTGTATATACATTTGACATGAATGCACCAGCCATTCAGGTAGATACTTTTTGTGTTCATGGAGGACCGGATGGATATATTACTGGCATAAGGGGAAAAGTTCAATGCCTGTCAGAAGAAGATTTGGAGATGAATGAAACCAATTTGGAAAAGAAAGAGATGATAAAGGAGAAATGTTACCTCCGTTTTCCAACATTGCCTTTTATCCCCAAGGAGCCCTATGATGTCATTGCTACCGATTATGACAACTTCTCACTTGTTTCAGGAGCAAAAGATAAAAGTTTTATTCAGGTATGAGAGATGGGGAGCGAATATTACTAAAAAGTATGCAGATTTATGTGGTATATTGATTTCAAGTTACTAACCACATGCTTTTGCAACTCACAGAAAGAGAATATCATGCCACTAGTTGATGTGAATTGACCTTTTCAAGATATAACTACTAGTGAAGATAGTGATACCTTCTTTTGATTTAACTTCTTTCACGTTAAAAAATTTTGGAAATTGAGAATGTACCTTATGTAATTTATATCCCTAATAGTTTATTTACTTGGTTAACTATTGTAGCAATTATGGAGAATCTTCTCAAACATGACTTTGTCAAACACTGTCAAGTTTGTGTGTTGATTGAGATCATTGTGCATGCGTTTTCTCCGACTGGGGGAACTTTTAGCATTTTTTTTCTTCTGATTCTTGGTTGGAATTTATGCCTGGATATGAAGTAAGCCTTAAGGAATCTCATCTTAATGTTTCCATCATGCAGATTTACTCAAGGAAGCCAAACCCTGGACCTGAGTTTATCGAGAAGTACAAAGCTTATTTGGCGAATTTTGGTTATGATCCAAGCAAAATCAAGGACACTCCCCAAGACTGTGAAGAAATGTCGAACAGTAAGCTGGCAGCAATGATGTCGATGTCTGGCATGCAGAAAGCACTCACAAACCAATTTCCTGATCTAGAATTGAAAGCCCCTATTGCATTTAACCCCTTCACAAGTGTATTTGACACATTGAAGAAGCTTTTGGAGCTTTATTTCAAATGAAATGATACCTTACTAAATCGTATTCGCTTTTGTATTTCATACAGAGCAATTAGTGCTTTCCAATGTTGACCATTTGTCTATGATTTGTGATGCATCGTATATCAGTTTTGAAGCGCAAATTAGAATAAACAGGTGTAAAAAGACTTCAAAGTGAAATTTTTTGAAATTGATAAGATATTTACTCACTGATTCCCTCTCCCTTCAAAATAGTTCAGAACTAAAAGAAAAACAATAAAGTAAAAAAACTTTCTTGAACAGTTATTTAGCTGGCATGAAAGCTAAACCAGAATTCTGGCAATTTGATTAAGAAGAACATGTTCATCTATCTTAATCATGACTTCTGAACTGAAAACCCAAGGATGAAGTCCTTGATCTCTTCACTTGCTCTATCCAGCGCAGTTCTTCCATCGGCATCCTTGACATTGTAAGCTGCCCCTGCCCTTAAAAGCTCTTCAATTTTTGGCTTGTCCCCTTCTGACGCAGCCAGCATCAATAAGATGTCCACTGGATGAATGTTTTGGCTTAGAAGAGCCTCCATCTTATCGTATGTACCTTCAACAGCAAGCATTCCCATGTAGTTGAAGTACTACATGATAAGGAAGCTATTCAGTTAATGAGGTTGTCCATACACATTGACCATACCAAGATACCAAAACAAATTACGACGCATCATCAATCATTTCCCAATTACACCAGCAATTGAACCGGATAATAAGAAAAAATTCCAGGACAAGGGTAGAGGATGGTCAATCCAAGTATTTCATGGTTGTACTCAAGTCTGTAAGCCCAGTTCAGAGTTGTGTACTCATTGTATCAAGAACATAGAATAAACAAAAAAAAACAGATTGTTGCAAATGCAACAAGCCAATTCAGAACAAGTTTTAGAAAATTGAAGTGACTGCAAGAGATACCTCACTGGAAAAATTTAGAAGCAAAAGCTATACCGCCAATCTGTGGAAGTTCCCTATTTATTAAAAGCCAACAATGATATTTCAAAGTGTTCTAAACAGAGAATGTACATATCTTGCAAATAAGCCTTCTCAAACTATTTGGATTTGTGTTTTTATGATGAGATAGACACAATGAACAAACATGAAAATATATCGATGCTATATCCTATAGCTGTTAATTAGGCTAAGCTAGTAGCCCTGCTTGACTCCTACCAGATACAAGAAAGCACCAAATCTTTCACCTGAAAGCTCTACGATATATGAAACCATCAGGGAAGCATAGGAGAGGAAGAGACTAAGATCGAAGTTCAGGAGTGCACAAGTTCTTTGAATCTCACTGAGACAGGTCTTTAGAGGCATTTCATAGAAAGTACTATTCTTCCTTGAGTTACATGACCTGGCTATCCTCGAGATTCATATATGCACCTTTCATAACAACCATTGGGCTCATTGATGCCACAAAGTCAGGGATTGGAGCAACTTAGTACTGGAAATGGCTTCTCAACAATGCAGCTAAGAGTCAATGATATGCAATTTGAGCATCAATGTGGAGCTACCTTGGCCCCAAAATTACACTGCCCATACATACAGGTGCCACTCATAACTTGGCAAAATCAACGCATTAGATAAAAAAAGAATTAATTGAAAAATGGACCTAGTAAAACCTCATTAACCTCTAAGCTCTGAGATCACAGTTGGCAACTACTATTTTGCACCTAAATGCAATTAAATGTGTTTAACGTAATCATTTAATTGACAACTGCAAGATTTCCATCCCAAGTGCAGTTTCATTCACACACAGCCAAGAGCATTCAAACCCACGAGTCTTGCAAATGCAAGCACAACTCTAGAAGTTCAAAGAATGAAACATGTGAAAAAGCATACGGGAACCATAAAAGATGAGAAATGAATCAGGCAATTCTCTTGAGAGGGAGATAAAGAGAGAGAGAGAGAGAGAGAACCTGCTCAACATCATCTCTATCAAAGTCATCACGGGACTGACTGCCATAAATGCCAGCACCTTCAGCATCAACACCATTTTTACCAAACCTGAACCAGCACTTCACTTTTGAACCATTTGAGGGTCCAATATTGAAGGGTCTTGCATAACCAGCCTTCCTTTTGAGACCCAGAAACTGAGAAGTGAAATTGGGTGGACAAGATTGAGACTTTACAACTTTGTTGGCGAAAAAATAGCAGCTTGTACATGGGATTGTGGCCATAACTTCTGCTCCCTAAGCCACTCAACCAGTAGATTGATATTATCATCCGTTCACTTCTTAACTCTATCCATTCACAAAGTGCAAATGAAATCAGAAATGGGCCCAATGGCTAGAGTTTGCTCATGTGTCAGATCACTTAGCTTCAAGGTAATTGCAAGCAGGATAAAGCGGTTCGCAATTATTTGCGAGTGTACAAAAGACAAAACTTCTGATAAATTTTTTTAAAAAAAATTATATATTCAATTTATCGATTACATGCACAGTTATTTTAATGTATTTTTAAGATAAAAATAAATATTTCATGTGTAACGTAATAATATAAACGTTATATTAAGACCCTTAAAAGCGTAATTATACTTTTCATGTGTGGTGAATTATGAAATATGATCTTATGCATAAGCCTTCAATACAAACTTTGGACAATTAAAATTAGGGACATATTCCAATTTTTTATTTAGTTGTTAGTGTTAATGTGAATATATTTTTATTAATATTAAAAATTGAGATCATTAATTTTATTTTTTCTTTTATACAATATTTATTATATTTATTAAAGCAAATAATTAAATAAATAAAACATTTGTATAATTTTATTTAATGAACTATTTTTATTTAATTTAGGAAACATTTGGTATTTAAAAATTATTTCATAAGAAATTATTTTAGAATTTAGTATTGGGTTAATTATAAAAAATTACAAATTTTACTCATTTTTACAACACCAGTCCAAATTTTAAAATGTAGTGTTAAAATATTATAACTTTTAATTTTTAACAAAAATAGTCTGATGTCAAATTCTGCATTAACGTGGAGGATATTGCGATCCACATTAGATTAGTACTTTTACTACATATTGTATTTATGCTATGTTATTATCTAATAAATTAAAAATAATAATAATTTGAGTTTTTGATATTTTTAATTTATTAAATGAAAATTTATATGTGACATAAATACAATATTTAACATCCACGTGGTAATAAATTAAGCTATTTATATTAATATAGAACTTAACATCGGGTTATTTTTACTAAAAATCGAAAATTAGAATATTTTACTGCCATTATTTAAAGTTGAGACTATTATTACAAAATTTTGTAAAATTTGAGATTTTTTTACAATTAACCCTTTAGTGTTTTATGTATTTTAAAGATATTTTTAATTAAAATTATATTTATTAAACAAGAATCAAATTTAAAAATATTTTATTTAAAAATAAAATTTAATTTTTAAATTATAAAATTATATTCGTACAATACATTATAAATAAATAATTAAATGATGCATTTAATTAATAATAAATCAAATTATGATATTTTTATTAAATTGAAAAATGACAAAAAACGAAAGCCATAATAGAACCAAATAAACCATGACAAATGAAAAGATAAAGGTATAAAAGCATAACTAAGAGTTAACATTATTTGACCGTTAAATAGAATTAAATTACACAATTATATAGTTATCTTCTTCAAGTTATTTGAACTCTATGAATATCTTTTTAAAAGCAAATGCTGTTGAAAATTGAAACCATCCTTTTGTGTAGATTTGAATAGCAAAACTAAGCTTTCATGAGATTATGAAGTGGTTGGTTCTTTGCATATCTTCCGTTCAAAGTTAACTTTAAACTCTACAACATGTACAGCTCTCAATACGCAAAGGAGCTTTCCTTACTTGTATTTTTCCATTTTTCTTAACAAGGTGGAAACTGGAACCATTGAAACCAAATTGGTTGCTTTCACAACAGGATTAACATATTGTGACTGCTGATCAGGCCTTTTCATGTCCCAACAGTAAAATGAGACACCTAACAGAACTCATTAAAGCAGAGAGCAGTCCTGAATCATGTGCACTGTTCATTTGCTTCACTTGCCGGGCAAGAAAGAACTAGAAAACAATACCTACTAACTGAAAATGAAAGTCTCAAAGCATCATTTGAGACCCAATTGGGAAAATGTTACAAATGTGCTTGTGCTTAACGCAACCACCAATATTTGTCCCAATTCACCATCAAATACCAATCGTAATCTCGGCCCATACCCATCGGAAAAAAGCATGCGAACCAGGCAAGTTTAAAGGAGTAAAAAAGACTTTTCTTTCTTTTAAATGCAGTAGTGAACAAACTAAATGTTTTTCAATGCAAACACATGAATAGAAATATAGAATGACTCTTATGGCCATCAAATCTAACAGTGGAAGCCGTAATGCACGTCTTTGGATAAAGAATGAGAGGTGAGGAATCCATGTGAAAGCACTTTTGGTGCCCTATAGACAAGCGTCCAAGAGCAATACCTCCAACAAAACCAAGACGATAAAGTGACCTCACTTCATCGGCAACCTTCCTCTATTGAACAATCAAGTCATGTACAAAGCAAGCACTGTTGCCACTCAATCCCATGAAGCCAGGGCTGCTCATAATCCTGTAGAAATAGGCACTACAGGCACTGTTGGGTCTCTATTAATGCAAGAAATCAACTACTTCAGCCAGCTTGAAGTACGCCATCAACAGATCTCAGATAAGTCTCATTCCCATATTACTACCGTAGCTTCAACAAGCAGTCAACGTAAACCTATTTCTGGGTCAGTGATAACAACCCCAAAAAAGAAAAAGAAAGGAGGAAGCAGGCTTCTAACAAGCATATGCTCTACGGTTGAAGTGTCAGACAATAATAGGCCAGTAGGGGCTTCTGGGTTCAGCTACAGGAATCTCAAATCGGATGCCAAGAAGTTGCAATTTTAGATAATGCTATCAGATAGTTTTGAGAAACCAAGCTTCTTGAGCTTGTTGGACAAAGGGCTAGCCCATGCTCTATCGGGGTTGCCACATTTTATGTCCACAATTTCCACAAAGTTAGTTCCTTTCTTGTTGGATCTTTCAATGGTAGATGTTCCATCTGAAGTATTATAATCTGACCGGAGTATGGGGGTTCGATGGCTGTTCTTAATGTAGCTTTTCGATGTTCTCTGTGTCTCAGAACCGCGGTGACTCAGGCTGCTGCTGCCACTGCTAGTCGCTTCATGCAATGATTTCCTTGCTTGTAATCTTTTAGGCGTAGAAACACTACAGGAAATCGAAACAGGGGTAGTTCTAGGCTTATCGTGACAAGACACTGGTGTCTGTGGTGCAGATTTCATGGAGTCCAATTCCTTTGTCATCATGGAACTGATAGTCCCTGTCGTCCCAACTCTGATGGATCCTCCACCACCCTTGATAGCTTCTAGCTTCGGAACCATGTTTCCGTATAGTATATTCAAATGTTTATGAATCTTTATATTCCAAATACAGTAGTGCTAAACGTTGAAAAGATTGTTCATAGTATTGCAACCAAATAGTTCACAAGGTTATCATGGAAAAGCACCTGCATCAACATCAATAAGCATTACTCAGTAATCGCACAGTTAGTGTCGTTCCCGTTGAAGCTGTTAGGAACTAATAGAGAAGCACCCAATACTTTTCTTAGAAAAGTAGACTTCAAGCTGCGCAACATCTATGAAGTATATCTAAACCAACTAAATTTACGAGAGCTGAAACAGATAAAATCACAGAAAAAGGTAAATCGATGAAGAGCTTTTTGATAGGATAAATAGGTAAGGCAGCCAATAGGTACCGGATTTGTTTCAGATCCTGGGAATGAGAAATCAAAATCTAGAAAAATGAAATTTACCCAATACTTATTTAATGTTGCTTGGTGATATGAACAACGGCAAAAACTTAAAAACAGATATGTTGTCCAACATCCTTCAAACAACTCGTTTTGCTTCGCACCATAATTAAAGAACCAAAATGCAGACATATTATACATTTATGTCCCCAAATCACAGTAGAATGAATCCATAGAAAAAGCAGGGTCGAGAAAAATCGACAAATTAGAAGGATCTATTGTTGGTGGAAAATCGAGTTAAATCAGCACTGAGTAAAGCAAGAAGTCAAGCGATTTCCAGAAAAGCTATCAAACACCAAGTCTACTGAACAACACCACGAAATACTCGTTGACAACAAATAATCCAAACACAAACTAAATCGCCTTCAAAATTAGAAAAGTACCCAACAACTACCCAGAATCATATCTCACAAACAATCAGATGCAGAGCATCAAGATTGGAACTTTAAGCGAGTGCAAACAAGCCCACATGGAACCAAAGTTAAGATCTTGAGTCTTTAAAGATGGACAAAATTGAATCTTACAAGAAACTAAAACAAAACCACAACTTCCTTCTTGCAACCTTTTGGTGGGTGCCTCGAAAGTAGGGCCTTGGGAGGACAATGTTCACGTGAATCATTAATGTCTCCCTCAAGAAGGAACCTACCACCAAATCCAATCCAAATAACCCTAATCTATCCTGTTGTCTCCTGCGTAATCATATCGTACTTTAGGTAAATTGTTCTCTTTGTTTAGTGTTCTACATTGTTAAAGACAGGCCACGCAATAATTAATAAAAAATAAATATTTTTCTTGATCTTTAATTTTTAATATTAATAAAATTTATATTTATTACTTTTCATATGTATTAAAAAGAATGTACATAATTAATAAATTACATATTTTAAATATATATTTGATCCTTTTTATGCTGTTTTTGTCAAAAATATACATCCATAAAGGCGAGTTAACGTATTAACTACAAAAATTTCTTCATTTTGCAAAATTTCGAAGAAAGTCATGTTATAAGCAATTTTTTTATATTTTTATAAAAAAATATTTTCGTAATTTAAAGCTGTGATTTTATGATAAAAAAGAAACAACTTTACTCTAAAATTTATCATCTAAAAATCAATGTATTTTGTACACAAGTATCAATATACCAAATCTTTCTTTTATAATTTTTAATAAAGACACTGTTTTAATAAATTGAACTTATAATTTTATAATTATAAAGGATAAACTTTTACCGTCATTAAGTAAAAACTCAATAATCTCAGAATTTTATGACCACATTAAGGTAATTCTAATGTTAAGAACAAAAATATAATCATTTACTTCAAACTCTCCCTCAAGTAAAAACTCAATAATCTCCAAATTTTATGACCCCATTAAGGTAATTCTAATGTTCAGAAAGAAAAAAAAATCAGTTACTCCAAACCCTCCCTCAAGTAAAAAACTCAATAATCTCCGAATTTTATGACCACATTAAGGTAATTCTAACGTTCAGAAAAAAAAATATAATTTGAAAAGAGGTCTTAAACAAATAAGGATAGGATGCAAGACATAGTAGAGGTCTCGAGTTCGAGTCCTGAAAATGAAGAAATCTGTTTGACTAGCACTTTACTTCTTATAGACTGATTCAGTTTGAGCGGGAATTAATTTAAATATGAATGACTTAAAGGTACCTTCTTATAATTGGGACTCTCTTAAAATATCTTGTGGACTAATAAAAAAAAAAAAAGAGACAGCAGTCGGTGGGCTGGAACGGTCGGTATATCCATACGAACGACTTCACAAATGTTAAGTGGCCTTCCCCAAAAGTGGTTGGTCCAGTCGTGCATTATTCTTTTACATAAGTTTGTAGAAAATCAAACAAAATCTTTCTATTCAAATTATTTGGCGACATTATGTTATCACGCCCACTAATTAATTATTGCAGTCTTGCTTTATAAAGATGTCCTCGGTTAAACTAACATCCACGACACTTATAAAAATCTCTTAACATATAGGTAAGGAAAAATTTAATAATACGTAGTTTTATTTTTAATTATTAGAGAAACTTTTTCATTTCAAATGACTCACATGAAATTATAAATTACTAAATCAACCAATGTTTGCTTGTTAAAAGAAATTAATGTTATTAAAATTTATAAAATATACTTCATCTTATAAAAAGTAAGTATAACAATTAAGAAAAAAGATAAAAATAAGTAAAAAAAAATAAAAGTAAACATGAAAATTTAAGATTTAATGGTCCATATAAAAATGTTAGAATTAGAAGGATAGTTGCATATGAATAAAAAATTTTAATGACAAATTTTAAAAAAGGAAAATTAACAACGAATTTATTTGAATATGTTAACAAAGTAATAAATCTAAGGTAAATTAAAA
>JANQAP020000594.1:597599-614417 GCA_026874005.2 Erythroxylum coriaceum | reverse complement strand
AGTAGAGGGATGTTGATAAGTTTGAATTACATTGTGTTTGAGGGCTTAGTTTGATATGTATTTAATGGTAAATCCAATCGTTTAGTATATGTTTAGGTTAGAATTGTGTTAGTTTGTTAATTATTTATGTTTAAGCGTTTTATGGGTTAGTATAAGTGTTTGAGCTCAATTATTATGTTTTTTTAGGTACTTTGATGTGTTTGTTAGTGTTTTAGGGTTAACATCGAAGAACAGAGAAGTTTTGGAGACACTAGGACTGAAACAACAGCCCACGATCATGGCACAACAGGCCACGATCGTGACAGAAGCACTGGAGTCAACCCACGATCATGGCTCATATGCCACGATCGTGACAGAAGCCTAGGACATGGCCCATAATTGTGGCCTGTTTGCCACGATTGTGATAGAAGGCTCAGATGTGGCCCACGATTGTGGCCTGTGTCGAGCAGATGCATAGACACTCAAAAATATCAAGTTTTGAGGAATTTTTCGAACCTTTTGGACCCTAAAAAATAAAAGATATTTAAAGAATAAGACAAAAAAGAGGAGGGAGCTTTTGCATCAACCACTTTCAGAGAAACCCTAGTGTAAATTATTGAGAGATAGAGGAAAAGAAGAAGGAAGAGAGAAGAGAGAAGAGGAGAAGAAGCTAACTCGATGTACTTCCTGGATCAGGAGTTTCTCGACGTCGCTGCTTCGTGTCATCCATTCAATTTCGTATTTCTTATTATTTTCAATTTCATCATTGTATAGAATTGGAATAATAGTTGATGATAGGATTGTTGGATGTTGATGTTGCTTCTAAACTCACCTTCGGGGCTTTATCTTTGATTTAATGAAATTTGATTGTTTATGTTTTACTCGATTTATTGTTATTTAATTTCCACAATTGCATAATTCGGTGATAAACTGAGAGGGTGAATTGAGTGAAAAATAATTAAATTGGGTTAACAAGAGTTAGGCGATTTAATAGAACAAGAATTAAATTAAATCGGTAAAATTGTGCAGAGAGAGATCTTACAATAGTTTCCGATTGTTTATTAGACAACTTCAGATCTAATTAGGGTTTTAGATAGGTTGTTAATTGAGCAATTACAACTTTCATAATCTGATTAGGGTTTATAAATTAGGGTTAATGGTTATAACTGGAGAGAGAGTAATCAACCCTAGGATCGTCTAGAACCAATAATCTAGTAATTCATAATTGATTAGGTTAGCATTAAAGATAGGTAAATTCCCTTTCTATCAATTGGTAGTTCCCTAGGTTGATTCTTGAGTGTGTGTTGCAACTGCTAATTTGTTAATATTTTTGTGGTTGATTCTTGAATTGATTTGCTTGATTGAATTGCATTCTTGTTTTAGTTTCGTTACATTTGAATTTCTGCAATTTGTTTTGACCTTAGATTTTAGGATTAGATTACCCCTCCTCGTGGGATCGACACGTTAGGTACTACGCGAATGACCCGTGCCCTTGCAGATTATCGAGGTTAATCAATTAAAACTTACACACACCGAAAAACCATAATCAAGTCACAAGCATGAGATATAGGGAATTCATATATTTTATGGATGAAAATCAATAATAATATGCATGTAGTTATGCAATTTCACATAAAATTTAAGCAACTCTGACGTGTGGAGAAGACATATAATATTTCTACTGCTGATAGAGAAAAGTAACATATTGGGACCACATGTTACCTCTAATCCATTATAAAAGATAAAATGGGTTCACAATCGCCATACTTGTCTCCTACATTTACTTATATAAAAAAATATCTTAATTAAAATTAAAACAATATAACACATGCCTGTAAAATAAACAAACCTTAGACATTGAGAGATGGAGAAGTTGTACCACACAGTGAAGTAGGGAAAAGATGCATCACTCTATAAAACAAGGAGAAGCCCACTATGAGCAGTGCATCACACTAACTTTTGATGAATGCCCACACCAGGAAACAAAGAAAAGCCACACAACCACAAACAGAGAAACATAAGCAAGAGGGATTAGGGATTAGGGATTTCAAGACCCACAAATAGAGAAACATGAGGATGATGTTTCGAATATCTCCACACATAATTTTAGACGATAAAGTTTAGGTTTATACAAAACATTGTCATTTAAAGTTGTTTTTCATTTGACTTCATCGCCAGACGATAAGATTTGACATTAAATCAGATATTGTTTTCAGGCAAAAAAGAATTCCAGACAATGATATTTGGCATTAAACTAAACAAGGTCTTATAGATTTAGGCATAGAAAAATTTAAGTTTTTGGTTATCCTACTATGTAGGATGTACATGTGAAATAAAGCCCAAATAAAAAATATAATATGTCAAATTTATCTTTTTGTAACAAGAGGTTAACGAAAATGTTAAAGTAGTGTTCTTATTGAAGGTTTCCAAAATTATAAGGTTATTTTTTAATGTTTGGGAAATATTTTAGGGTTCTTTTTCAACGAATTGAAATTTCAGGATTTAAATTAAATTTTAGTAAAAATGTTTGGGTCTAATTTGACCCTTTTGTTTGCTCTTTTACTCACTTTGTCCTTCTATTAAATGTAATCTCTCACATGTTAGTTGATTTTATTATAATATGGGTAATAAAATTACCGAAAGTTAAATTTATTAATTACAATATATTTTATAATCATAAAAATCATGTATTAAGACCTCATTCGTTCGAATAATTTTTTTAAAGAAAATTAAGATTTGAATTTAAGAGAGATTGATGGTAATTAACTCGCTTATACTCAACTACAATCCTAAAATCTTATTTGTTTTAACATGTATTAAGTTTTCATTTTTCCCCCTTGACTAGAACATTATAAATTATTAATGAATTGGATTTGCTATTTGTATAAGAATAGTAAATTAAGAAATTAGGAACTTCAACTTTCAAGCTTCATTATATTATTAATAGAAACAAACTAAAATATTAAAGGTAATAAATGAGGTAATCGAAAAAAATCATTTGGCTAAAATATACATACAATACAAATCTCTAAGATTTTTTAAAAACTTATAATTAGAAATGTTGAATATAGATAAAAGCAACATTTCTTTTCCATTTTTCTTACTGTAAATGATTTTGATCGATCAAGCGTATATCATAGTATGAATAACCAATTACCTTTCTTTTTTGGAAAGTTAACTTGTATATACGGTACCAATATATATATATATATATATATATATATATATATAGGTACCATAAATACAAGTTTTTGACCGAGTCAATTATAATTAACCATTTCAATTAGGTTAAGAAACTAACTAAGCTTCCTTCTAAACATTTCTTAAGGCACAAGTGAGCTATCATCTCTATCTTATTTGGAGGTCTTCTAGCATAAGAAAAGATTAGATGCCTCATTCTTGTTTTGTGAATCAGTAGTAAGAGATGATGTTCTTATTCAAGTTAAGCTAGGTTCTCATCTACTTGAATAGTTCCTTTTTCATTTGAATTATGCTCTTCTCCTAGTTGTGAAAGCGTCATTTGTTATGCTTCTTTCATAGGTAGTAGATGGTGGATCCAAAGGTTATCTCCATAACTATTTGATCCCCTTTAGTGAGTCTCCTATCCCTTTGCATTGTGTCTATGGTGTTTCTAAAATTTAAATCAGGATCATCAATTAGTTTTTTTTCCCTAATCACACTCCAAATCTCTAATAAGATTTCATAGTTGAAAAATTAATGGTCTGATGATTCTGAGGCTTGTTTACATAATGCACACACATCATCTGTGTTGAGAAAATTCAATCTATCTAAGGTAAGTAGTCTATTCCTATTTTGGAGAGTAAGTTTTTATTCCAGATTGTTTTCCATTTGACCAAACTAGGACCCTTGTCTCTAAAAAATCCTTTAGTTGAAAGGTTGTGAAAACTCATGTATGATGCCCTATCCAAATAAATTCATCTTACCTCTCAAAATTAAGGCCATAGTAAGGTATGTAGGCCTGCATAAAGCCAGGTGGTCCTTGCCATTAGTCTTGGTTGATCCACACATCCACTTTAGAGTTTAGGGGAATTCCAATAACAAGTAGTGTAGGATTAGGCTACTATAAGTTAGTTCTAATTTAGAATAATTATCAAACAATAGGGAAGCAGTTGTTCATTCCCTATTTTGCATTAAATTTTGTTTCCTAATTCATCTATGATCCTCAGTAGGTCTCTTATAAACCAAGATCTCATAGAGCTACTTTTTAACTCTTAAAGACTTTTTCCTTTAAGACGTCTTTATCAATTCATTTGGCCCATAAAGAGGATTTATTGTTTAATGGATTTCGTACCATCTTTGCTATAAAGACTTTGTTGCTAATGCCTATGTAAGTGATTCCCAACCCTCCTTCCTTATGGGCTTACATATATCTTTCTATGAAACCTTGCCTAAGAATCTTCCTTCCTTGCCACCAACCTAAAGGTATCTCTTCATATTTGTTTTTCAATTTCTTTAATTAGGCATTTAGAAAGAATGAAATGAGAGTCCCAATATACTTGTAGGGAGTTTAAAACTGATCTAATAAGTAACACTCTCCCAACTGTAAAAAGAGACAAGTTACATTAGTTTTTAACCCTTCTTTAGATTTTTTTGCAAAAGAGGGATTATAATTTCTTTATAGTTACAAAAAATCCTAAACATTTAAAAGGGTGGTCGGGTTGTTGAAGCCCCAAAAATAATTATAATATTATGAACTTTTTGTAGTAGTCGTGGAACTAAGTCGAATCCCTAGAGGACTAAACACTAGTTTCTTAATTTCAAGTAATAAAATAGTTTTGTTTAAGTAACTCATTAACTAAAATTAATAAGAAATCAAATTAAATCAACTGAATATAAAAGTGAGAAAGTTAGGATTACCAAACTCCGATTCAAGAGAAAGAGCTCATTTAATTGTACCATTGAATATTCATTTTTAAAAAATACTTTCACAGTTCAAGCAATTAGTCTGAAACATATTAGGATAGACATAATAAGTCTAAAATTTTCCTAAATTAATTGGTCCAAACCCAACATCCAAACCAAAGCTTATCATCCATTGACTAGGTGTGATAACATTCCATATCAAATAAAAGATAGCAATAAGCTTAGTGAAAAAGACTAACCCTAAATTAAATAATCGAGATAGCTGCAATTATTTAACTTAGTTTTCTTGTTTATCATAAGTTAAATATGGAAATTCATAAATAACCTATTTGCTACTTATACCAATCCTTCATGACAATTATGGATCACTGAATTCATGAATAGTGATAAAATAATCAATATTAATTTAAATTATCAGATTAATCAATATAAATCATTCATGAAATATGAGAATTCAAAATAAGAAATACTTGAATTAAAACATGAATAAAAATTAAGAACACAAAATCTCACAAAGTTGCAACTAGAATATTGAATCCCCTTAAATCAGAATAATTGAGTTTAGCTACACTTGACTTTTGCTCCAATAACAAAAATAGAAGAAGGATACATAATTGAGAAAAAGTAAGATGTCTATCTAAAACAAATTCAAATTCCTACATGATAAGGATAGAAGAAAGTCTCCTAGTTAAACTCCAACTCTTCAAGTAATCAATCTTATCCACTACAACAATCTCTTCACTTTATCCAAATTTTGTAATTATCACCAATAATGTCCCAATTTGATACAATCTCCACTTTTCATCTCCTAAAACAAAGCAAACATTAATTTTAATATTTAAGCACTAAAATAAATTCAAAATAAAGGAGATAATATCAAATAATATGTCAAAATAAGATCTTATCAAATTCCCCCACACTGACTTTTGCTTGTCCTCAAGCATACATCAATTCAATATATTAATCATCTTCATAACAACTTCTCTTCTTGTTTCATGTCATCTAAAAATATCCAAAAGCTAATTTTCATTTAAGATTTAAGATAAAATAATAATCGAGAGAATAAGCACTTATAAGACACATTGTTAAAGTATAGCATCTCATCAATTCCATCAAAACCAATTGAACAAGACTTGACATCCTCACAAGGATTTCACTCTATATGCTCAAAGTGTTTAAGGTTCATTGAGCTTTCAAATCAAAAAATAGCAAGTTATTTTCATAAGCTTGCTCAAGAATCATATCTCTACCACTAAACAAAACAAACCTAATGTATAAATCAAAAAGACTTAATAAGGGTTGTAACGTGGCTTAGGTAAGGTATAACAAGAAGAATCTTTTTGGCTAAATAAATTGAAGGAAATCATACAAACTTATCCATACAAACTTATCCACACAAGTTTCAACTCAAATCAATCCAAAATTCACTTGATTCAAATAGCATCTCCTTCAATCACTTTTTCTTTTCTTTTCTTTTTGTTTTCCTCATTTTTTCCAAACAAAAATATCAAAGAGGAGATTTTGTTTTGTTCCTTTCTTTTTTTTTTCTCTCCCCCCATTCTATAACAGATCAATTTGAATCATCTAATTTGCTATGCAAATAAGTTTGATACAATTTCTTCAATTTAGGGGTTTAAAATCATTAAGAATATCAACAACAAAAAGGGTAAATTGGGCTTTTAACAAGGGTATTATGCATGAAAAGAAAGGTTAAGGCTCAACTTATTTTTCTAGGGATAAAAATTAAGGTAGGCTTGTTTAGGTCAAAAATGGTTATCCTAAATGCCCTCATCATCTTTATAAACAAGTTCATAAAAAATGTGTTCTCAACACGTATTTAAAAGCAAGTTCTAGCATAAACAAGCTATGTTTGATAACACACAACAAAAAGATATGTATGAGCATATATGTGATGTATACTCTTAGGCTCAAAGCTCACATAGGTGTCAAAAATGCTTCAAGTCTTGCACACTTTCATTCAACAAAACCAATGAGATACCTGAAATAATTTAATGAGAACACTAATCATACTTTTCTCTCTCATGCATTAAATCTTAAACCAAAAATGTATCATAACTTAAGGATTATTCATGAACAAAAATTAGAAAATTATGAAGCTATCATGAGGAATAATTAATATATGAATCAACGTATCATGTGTCTAAGCACAAATCACAAAGTTCATCATAATATAAACACTCGCTCTCCCAAACCTAAATCATATATTATCCCTAATGTATGCATAAGATACTCACAACTCAATAAAGATAAACAAAGAAAATAAATAATAAAGGACTCCCCTGAAGTGTGAGCATTGGAAAGGATGTGTACTATGGTGTCAGAGGGCATAGAGATAAAACCCCCATGAATTGAAGTAGAGCATCCAAAATTTTCTCCATTTTTGAAATTTTGCATTCCAATCTATCCAGTCGAGAATGATAATCCTGTCATATTGGTGGAGCAGGAAGATATAAAGTTAGTAGAATGTTATTATGCTCTCATTGTGTTGATGATGAACCTCTCTCGGTGTGATCACAAAATGTTCTCCTTTGTGTCTCAAGTACTCCCATCTGTTGTTTTCGCTCTTTAGTGTTAAAAGTAAGACATTCTCGTAAGTCTGACTCAGCAGGTGACAAAACAAAAGTATTTTTAGTGATCCTCGCACACTTCCTTTTAGTACCGACTTCAGAGCTTGCAGCAAATTGATAGTGTGAAGTAGCATTCACTAGCGATTTTCCTCCTTTGCTGCAGTATTGGTATTAGCCTTAAAACGCCCCATTACACTAAACAAGATGAACAAAAATTACTTAAAAAAATTAACAACTTAATAATAATTAAAATTAAACTAAAAGAAAGATCAACTAAAAGTAATTGATAAGAAGGAAAATAAGTACGTAACTAAAAATAGTAAAAATAATCTTTAAAAAACATGATGGTGGCATGGCTTGTGTGTTGCTTGTGGGACTAAAACCAAAAACAGGGAATAAGGATGGGTGTGTAGTGGATGGCCTTGTGGTGTCTGTTTATGGTATGCGTGAGAGGAGGGCTACTGGTGGAAGCAAAAAATAGGTGTGTGTTGCGTAGAGGTGTGATTGAGCGATGGGTAGGTGTTATTTGGCGTGGAGATGTTGTTGTCTGTGGGTGAGAGGTAGTGTGAGTGCGTTGGAGCTGTATTGCTTCCAGGATGCGTCACCGTGGTGTGGTTTGGGTGTGAGCTAGTTATGCATGAGGTGGCTGCTGGGTGGGGTGTTTGTGGACTTGGGTGTGGAGCTATTGTTGTCACTTATTACTGGATGTGGCATGGATGCTTCGTGAGTGGGGGACTGTTTGGAGTGTCACTGGTTTAGCTGGTGGAGTGCACTACTTTTGGAGTCTGTTTGGTCGACGGTGGAGGTTGGTTGGGTGGAGCTCGCTACCGTCTATTGAATTGTTCTTTTCATTACCTGAAATAACGAAACAAGCAGATTAGGTTTTTTAGATTTTTTTAGAAATAATATAAATAATATTTAAGTAAAAATAATAAAAAATAAAAATATTTACAGTTTTTTTAGTTTTTAGTTTTTTTGAATTTTTTTAGTTATTTTAATAATATATAATGGGGCGTTAGGGTTTCAATCCAGAACACTAAATCGCATAAGGCGAGATCTCGTCTTATGAGATTAGTCATTTGGAATTCCAGAACATTAAATTGCATAAGGCGAGTAGCCTGGAATTTTAAGGTCTTCACCATAGAATATTAAATTAAATAAGGCGAGATCTCACCTTATGGGATTTAGTAGTCTAGAATTTTTAAGACCTCTTTTTCCTTTAGGCCAATAAAATTATGTTTCAAAAACAAACAAATGCAAATTATAAATAACTAAAATAAAATAAAACTATTATATTTTTGGGTTGTCACTCAAAAAGTGTAATTGTTTAACGTCGTTATGCCTGATGGAGTTGGTTCTTATCATAATTCTTCGTATGATGGTAATTCCAAGTCAACATTCACCATATTGGAAACCGTCATCTCTTCATAGAATGGTTTTAGTCTTTATCCATTAACCTTAAAAAAATTTTTGGTCTCTAAACTTTTTATTTCCATTTTACCATGAGAAAAGATATTAGAAACAACAAACGGACTAATCCATCTAGAACGTAACTTATCTAACATAAGCTTTAATTAAGAATTATACAATAACACTTTCTGTGCCACCTCAAATTGCTTTCTCAAGACCGTATTATTGTAGAACAACTTAGTTTTCTTTTTGTAAATTTTTAAATTCTCGTAAGCATCCAACCTTATTTCTTCTAGCTCTTGTAATTTCAACTTCCTTTCCTCTCCAACTTTTGTCAAATCCATGATCCAACGTTGCATTGTCCAATAAGCTCTATATTCAATTTCCACCAATAAATGGCAAGCTTTACCGAAAACTAATCGATAAGGAGACAGTCCTATCGATGTCTTGTAAGTTGTACAATACGCCCAAAGAGCATCGTCCAGTTGTAAACTCCAATCCTTTCAACTAGGATTCACAGTCTTTTCTAAGATGGATTTCACCTCTCTATATGATACTTCTACTTGTCCATTCATTTGTGAATGGTATGCTGTAACTACTCGATGATGCACTCCATACTTTTTAAACAACGCTGCCACAACTCTATTTAAAAAATGACTTCCTTGATCACTAATAATGGCACGTGGGATTCCAAATGTGTTAAAAATGTTAGTCTTTATAAACCCTACAATAGCTGCAAAATCATTAGTTCTGGTGGCTTTTACTACCACCCACTTGGAAACGTAATCAATAGCCGAAGGTATATAAGAAAAACCACAAGATGAAGGAAAAGGCCCCATTAAATCAATACCCCATATATAAAATATCTTAACTATAAGAATTGGGATTTGAGACATTTCATTTTGTTGAGATAACGTATTTGTCTTTTGACATTTGTCACAAATTTTACAGAACATATAAGCATCTTTAAATAAAGTCTTCCAAAATAATCCACTATCCAAAACTTTTCTAACAGTTCTTTTAGGGCGAAAGTGACCACCACATGCATATTTATGACAAAAAGCTAAGATAATTTTTTTAATTTTCTGGCACATAACGCCTTGTAATTTGATCAGAGCAGAACTTCCATAAGTACGGTTCATCCAACACATAATATTTTGCCTCATTTCTTATGTTTTCCTTCCTAGACTTACTAATGTAATAAGGTAAAGTTCTAGTAACTAAATAATTAACAAAGTCAGCGTACCATAGAACCATACCTTTCGTTTGGAACAATTGCTCATTAGGAAAAGTTTTGGAAATAGGTAAAATATCTTCATCTCTTACTAACCTACTTAAATGATCTGCTACTAAATTTTCTGCACTTATTCGATCCTTTATTTTCAAACCAAACTCTTGAAGTAGCAGAATCCATCATATCAACCTCAGTTTAGACTCCTTCTTTTCCAAATGATATTTCAATGCTGCATGATCAGAGTATACAATAACTTTAGAGCCAAACAGATAAGATTTAAATTTATCTAAGGCAAAAACAATTACTAAAAGCTCTTTCTCAGTTGTAGAATAATTACACTGTACAACATCCAATGTTCTTGAAACATAAAAGATAACGCAATTTCTTTTCTCAATCATTTGGCCTAAAACAGCTCCCATTGCATAGTTGCTAACATCGCACATGATCTCAAACGGTAGATCCCAATTTGGTGTCTGAATAATAGACGTACTTGTTAGTAGTGTCTTGAGTTTGTGAAAAGCTTCTTTGTGTCCTTCCTAAAGTCAAATGGAATGTCTTTTTGTAGCAACTTTGATAAAGGTATGTAATCTTGGAAAATTCTTTAATAAACCTGTGATAAAATCTAACATGTCCAGGAAAAGATTGAACTTCCCTAACGTTTGTAGGGTAAGGTAAGTTCACAATTAAATCCACTTTAGCTTTATCAACTTCTATGCCTTTGGATGAGGTCACATGTCCTAAAACATTGCCTTGATCTACCATAAAGTGACATTTTTCATAATTTAATACTAAATTTGTTTCAATGCATCATTTAAGAACCTTAGATAAGTGATTTAAACAATTATCGAATGAATATCCATAAATAGTGAAATCATTAATGAATGCTTCAATGTAATTCTCAATATATTCAAAAAATATACTCATCATGCATCTTTAGATTGTACCTGGAGTATTACAGAGACAGAATGGCATTCGCCTAAAAGCATACATTCCAAAGGGACACGTGAATGTAGTCTTTTCTTGATCCTTTTGAGCAATTGCTATTTGATAGTAATTTGAAGTAGAAACATGATTTACCAGCAAGCCTTTATAACATTTGATCCATAAAGGGTAATAGACATGATTTACCAACAAGTCTTTCTAACATTTGATCCACAAAGGGTAATGGAAAATGGTCCTTTCTAGTAGCTAAGTTAAGCTTTCTAAAGTCTATATACATTTGCCACCCATTCTGTACCCTCATTGGTACCAACTCATCATTCTGGTTTTGTATCATTGTCATACCAATTTTCTTGGGCATAATATGCACTGGACTTACCTATTCACTATCCGAGATTGGATAGATTATACATGCATCAAAAAGTTTTAAAATCTCTTTCATTACCACATCTTTCATTGTTGGATTAAGTCTTCTATGGAGTTCCCATTTTGATTTAGCATTCTCGTCTAAAAGAATCCTGTGCATGGAAATCATCGAGCTGATTCTTTTTATGTCCACTAAAGTCCAACCAATTGTATTTTTGTATTCTTTAAGTAGTGTTATCAATTTTTGCTCTTGCCCTTTAGTCAATCTTTTTGAAATGATCGCTGTTAATGACTCTTCATCACCCAAATAAACATATTTAAGATGATTAACTAGGGCTTTCAATTCAATCTTTGGAGCTTACAAAATATAAGGTAGCATTTTCTTGTGATTTATAGTAAGTTCAGCATTCAAAGTTTTCGAATCTATATGCATTGTTGATAACGATTCTACAACTTCACAAGTTTCATCAATTTGCTCGTTCACTTCTGATTTGCCTTAAACTGCAACTCATCTTTAATATTTTCTTCATTAAACATATCCTGCAAAAATGAATCCACGATATCTATATGATAGGCAGATTGAAGATCACTAGGGTATTTCATTGCCTTAAAAATATTGAACTTTACTATCTCTCCATCAAACTCTACAGAAAGAGTACCCTCATCCACATCAATTTTTATCTTGGTCGTCTTCATAAATAGCCTATCCAATAAAATCTAAGCTGAATGTTCAACACTATCTCCATCCATTTTCAAGATGTAAAAATTCACTAGAAATACCAAACCATTAATTTGAACTAAAACATCCTCAATAACTCGAATAGGACGTACATATAAGCGATCAGCTAGTTGGATAATTACATTAGTTTCTTACAAAGAATTCAGATTTAAAACTCTATAAATTGAGTATGACATGAAATTAATGGATACATCTAAGTCTAGCATGACACTCTCAATTTTCTTATTACCAATAACACACAGAAGTGTAAACATACCTGAATCTTTGTATTTTTCTGGTAATTTTCTATTTATCACAGCTGATACATTCTTACCCAAAATTATTCTCTCCTTGTCCTGCAGCTTCCTTTTATTTGTGCATAGCTCCTTCAAGAATTTTGCATATTTTGGAACCTGCTTGATGGCTTCTAAAAGTGGTATATTGATTTTCACCTTTTTGAAAGTTCCTAAGATCTCTCTTTCATACACATCATCTTTTGGTTTAGCCAACTTGCTAGGAAAAGGAGGTAAATGTGCATTAATTGATGTTGATGAAGATGAATCATTTTTTACCTTTGTTGATTCGTGAGTTAGAATTTCTTCCTTCTTTTCTCTATCATCGTGCTTTTCTATCTCTATTAGTAAAGAAGTTGTAGATTGAATTTCCTTATCACTTCTCAAAGTCATTTCATTCACATTCTCCTTATGATTCACCACCATTTGGAAAGGTAATTTTCCTGATGTTTGCACTTTCAATTTACTCACCGAGTTGGCTAATTGAGTGATCTAATTTCCTAAATTTTGAAGACTTGCCCTTGTTTCCTGTTGAAATTGTTGAGTATTATTAGCAAGTGCTTTAACAATTTCATCTAAAGATATACCTGAATTTGAGGATTGAGGATGAGTATATGTAAGAGCTTGAGGTTGTTTAAAATTGTGAGTTTGATATTATTGTTGGCCTTTTTGATTTCTATAGCTCAAATTTAGGTGGTCCCTCCATCCTGGACTGTAGTAATTAAAATTAGGGTCATACTTTTGTTGAAGCTAACCTGAAAAGTCCCTTATCGCGTTAACTTCTTGAAGAGAGTCTTGTTGCAGTGTAGGGTACATATTTATAGGATGCCCAGAGAATGAGCATATTCTGCATACTCTTGCCGATTGCAATTGACCTATAGCTATTTGACGAACTAGAGCAGTTAAATCTAAAATTTTGTCCATAAGGTGTATGTTACTTACCCCAAAATAATTCTGATTCTCCAAACTTTTTACAGTAGTCATGGAATCAGTTCGAATCCCTAGAGAATTAAACACTAGTTTCTTAATTTCAAGTAATAAAATTAAAAAGGGGGTTTTTGTTTAAGTAACTTATTAACTAAAATTAATAAGAAATCAAATTAAATCAACTGAATATAAAAGTGAGAAAGTTAAGATTATCAAACTCCAATTCAAGGGAAATATCTCATCTAATTGTACATTAATCATTGGCTTAAAAAGAATATTTTCACAATTCAAGCAGTTAGTCCGAAACATATTATGATAGTCGTAATTAGTCTCAAATTTTCCTAAATTAATTGATTCAAGCCCACTATCTAAATCAAAACTCTTCATCCATTGACTGAGTGTGATAGCGCTCCATATCAAATAAATGATAGCAATAAGCTTAGTGAAAAAGACTAACCCTAAATTAAATAATCGATATAGCTACAATTATTTAACTTAGTTTTCTTGTTTATCATAAGTTAAATATGAAAATTCACAAATAACCTATTTGCTACTTGTACCAATCCTTCATGATAATTACGGATCATTAAATTCATGGATAGCGATAGAATAACAATTAATCAATGTTAATCATTCATGAAATATAAGAACTCAAAACAAGAAATACTTGAATTAAAATATGAATAAAAGTTAAGAACATAAAACCTCATAAAGTTACAACTAGAATATCAAAACACCTTAAATCATAATGATTGAGTTTAGCCACACATGGCTTTTGCTCTGATAACAAAAATAGAAGAAGGATACAGAATTGCAAAAAACGTAAGAAGAGAGAACCCTTTTTCTATTGTGATGAACATCTTTTTTATAGGATTTTCTGATTTAATCCTAATCTAATTTTATCTTGTAAACATGTCTATCTAAAACAAATTTAAATTCTTACATGATAAGGATAAAAGAAATTTTCCCAGTTAAACTCCAACTCTTTAAGTGATCAGTCTTATCTACTGCAACAATCTCTTCACTTTATCCATATTTTGTAATTATCACCAATAGTGTCCCAATTTGATACAATCTCCACTTTTCATCTCCTAAAACAAAGCAAACATTAATTTTAATATTTAAGCATAAAAAAAATTCTAAACAAAGGAGATAATATCAAATAATATGTCAAAATAAGATCTTATCAGAGGGAGGTTTGTACCTTGGATCCCTAAAATGTTGCCTAACCAGTCTCTGTTGGATTAGACACTTTCTAAAAAGAGAATATGGTGTTTTTTTCTATTGACTTTCAAAGTAGATAACTCTTTAAATACCCTATGGGTGGTTATTAGGGTGCTGATTAAGGCATTATAAGCTTTAGAGAAGAGGATTAGGTCATCGGCAAAAGTAAATGAAACCAACTTAATTTCCTTGTATTTATTGTAGAATCTGAAGTTGGGATTAGAGTGGATGTTATCCTTTATAAGTCTTATGGACACTTCCATACATAATATTAAGAGTTACGGAGAAATAAGACATTCCTACATTAGGCCTCTAGCTTCTAAGAATATCAAAGTTAGCTCACCATTAATGAGAATGCTGAAGGAGGTGGATATAAGGCATATTTTAACCCAATTCTTGAATTTTAAGGGGAATTCAATGATTTGTAAGAGATTAAGCGTAAAATCCCAGCTTAAAATTTCAAAAGCTTTGAAGAAGTCAACTTTAATGGCACAATTTTTAGGGTCATTTTCCCTTAAGTATCCTTTAAAAAGTTATTGAGCCATTAAAATGTTATTGACAATAAACTTGCCATCTATGAATGCTCCTTGTGTTTCATTAATAATAGGCTTGATTACTAGCTTCATGTTATTGTCGATGATTTGTGAAATAGTGTTATATAGGAAATTACAATAAGATATAAGTCTGTATTCATTCAAGGACTCAGGATTTAGGCATTTAAGGATTAGGCAAATATGAGATAAGTTGATTTTCTTCAAGATGTTAACTCTTTCAAAGAACTCCAATATTAGATCAATGGTAGTAGTTTTGATTAGGGGCCAGGTCATTCGAAAGAACAATCAATTCAGTTTTAGGAGATTTAGTTGGATTAAGCTCAAACTCCATTTTCTCTACTTTTTGAGGACTACTTGGCTTTGTTAAGACTTTTTTTATCTGCCTTTAAAGATTAACTAGAGATAAAGGTTCCTAGTTATGAGACTATGGAAGAGCTAAGAATATAATTCCAAAGAGTTCCTTAACGAAAAAAAATAGTTTCCTTTTTAAAGCCTTTTTGAGTATACACTTCGTGTCCCCCTTAATTGATAAGAAAGTGAATCTATTGGTTTTTTTTTCCAAAATAGTGTTGAAAAAGGAAGTTCAAGTTTTTTTCTCCTTACTACATCCAGTTAATTTTGGACCTTTGCTAGATCAAAGAATTGTGACAAGAGAGTGCCCTTACAAACTCAAAAAGTGTTAATCTTTCTTTAATAAGGAGATATTCTATACTAGGTTATATAGCTAACTTCTTTTATGCCTTGATTAAAGATTTCTTAGTCTTTTTAATAGCTTCGGAGGTGTTATTATGCCCTGTTTTATTCTTTAATAGCTTCAATTCCTCTTTGATACCCTTAAAGTTCTTCACATAGATATATTGCTTGCTAACCCTAAATCTTTGAGATAGGCCCTTGTTGATAACCTCCTCATAGCCTTCTACATCTATTAAATAATTGTTGAATCAAAATGGGAAACTCCTTTTATAAGTTTGGAACATATTCTACACTAATAATGGAGTATGGTCAGAGAAAATAAGATCCAAGACCTTTACCTTACTCTCTATGAATATTGTGAGCCAATCCTTGTTGACCAGAGCTCTGTCTAACCTCTTACTAACGTGTTGATGCCTGTTTTGTTTATTGTTATAAGTAAATAAAAGCCTTTTTTGTGTCCAAATTAATAAGTTCTTCAGGTTGGTATTTCCTTCTGCCTCAAAGAAGTGGAATATTATGTTGAAGTCTCCTAGAATGAGCCAAGGTCCTTAGATTTGGGGTTGGAGTTCCTTTAGCTTGTTCCAAAGCAATCTTCTTTGGAAAGTAAAATTTGTTCCATATATAAAGGTAGTTGCAATAGTAGTTTTGTCCTGGATGTAGGAGACATTCAAATGCATTAATTAGTTTGTAATATGTAATACCTCAACTTTGACTAGCCTAGTATCAAAAGTAGTCACCACTCTACCATAATGATGATAATGGTGGTTGGAAAGCATTGCTATTGTTTTCCTAAAATGTCTCTAGAGTTTCTCTAGCTTAAGCTTGGTTTCCAAATCAAGACTAGTTTATTCTCTAAGACAAAATCCTTTAGCACTTGTTGTTTAGAGGAATCTTTTATCCCTCTAACATTTTAGGAGATTATTGACATGATATGTAACATCCCGTTTCCATAGAACGGGTCGGACCTGAGAAACGGGCCCAAGTGAGGTCAATCGGAGAAGTTAGGAAA
>JANQAP020000594.1:406444-433656 GCA_026874005.2 Erythroxylum coriaceum | reverse complement strand
TTCCTAATTTCTCCGATTGCTCTCCCGTGTACCCGTTTCTATGGTTCGACCCGTTATATGGAAACGGGATGTTACATATAACCTGTATGCTTTGGATTATGGACTATAACAACAAAAATGCATTTCGCTGATTTTTTATCAAGCTTGCTATGCAGTGAAGGCTTTATCAAAACATAAGTTGTACTACCAAAAACTTTCAAGTAACTTACTCAAGGCTTTCTCCCTTTCAATGTTTCATAAGGTGTTTGGTTTAAAACAACCTTTGCGAGTGATATAATCAAAAGACATACTATTGCTGCCACTCCTTTTACCCAGAACTAATTTAGAAGTCTATTGGCTTTCATCATGCTCCTAATCATCTTAACCATCGTTCAACTTTTTTGTTTAGCCACCTCATTTTGTGTTGGCATGTATGGTGCTATCAATTCCCTATGAATTCCATTTTTCTCATAAATATTAAATTCAATAAAGGTAAATTCACCATCTCTATCGGTATGAAGAACCTTTATACAACATCCACTTTCCTTCTCCACTAATGTTTTGAATTTCTTAAAAATTTCAAAAGTTTTATATTTGAATTTCAAGAAATATACCAACTCTTGCGTCTGTAGTCATTAGTGAATAACAAAAAGTATTTGCTTCCACCAAAGGATTTAATACTCATTGGACCATACACATTAGCATGTATTAATTCAAGATAGCTAAATGCCCTCTAAGACTTATCTACTGGAAATAATTTCTACTTTATTTTCCATAGACATATGTTTAAAAAAAATCTAAAGCATTAATTTTAGGTAGCCCAACAAATTTTCTAAACAAAAAACTTTAGCCAATTCTTGTTCAAATGCCCATAACATAAATGCCACATTTTCGACTCATTAGATTTAGCAATCAAGACATAATCATTTATAGATGAAAATTTCTACAGAAACATCTTGTTTGGTGCCACTAGTATACTAACAACCTTTTGACCTAATTTTTTCAATCTAATCAAGCAACAACCACCATCAAATAGGAGCGAATATCCACCAACCATCAATTGTCTAATACTTAATTAGTTATAAGCCAACTTAGTAATATATTGCATGTCATAAATAAATTTTACAGTACCTTGTGTGGTTTTGGCAGCAATTGTACCTTTTCTTTCAATTTGCATCAACTTGTTATTAAATTGAACTTCACTTTTATTTGACTTTTCAATTTCTTTGAATAGTGGTTTTGACCAAAATATGTGATTGGAGTACCCACTTTCGAGAAACCACACTTCATTGGAGGATTTTTTTTAGGAGAATAAGACATAAACAACTTGCTTTCCTCTTCAACCTTTTTTTTTTAAATTGAAAGAAAATTCATTGAATATAATGAAACTATTTACAACATTACAATGAGGTCTCCTATATGGAAATCCAAAATTATCTCCTAACAATGGCTAATGCACAAAAACTATGTTACTATGTAGGCAAGCATCTATGTTGTAAAATCCATCTTGCTTTCATACCGTCTGACAGGTCATATGTTGCTTCCTTGGCTATAATAAGAGATATGATCTCATCGAAGATGTATGTTGTGAATTGGTAGTTACTTGTTTGCTCCCTTCTATATATCCTTCTATTCCTCTCCTTCCATATGTAGTAGATTGTCAGTGTAAATGCAGTTCTGAAAAGCATACCATCCTTCTTCCGTGAGTTGGAGACTCTGATGATCCATTTGAGTGTATTAGTCCAATCATATAAGTTGCTATAATTTTCAAGTTTATGGAGCAGTTGACTCCATACAGTTTTGGAGTAAATGTAGTTGAAGAATATATGGTTTCTGTCTTCTGTTATCAACTTGCATAATTTGCATATTGGATCAAAATTCCCATTCTATCTGCCTTTAGTGCTTAATCTATTTTTGATTGCTAGCTAAGTGAACATAGAGACTTTGGGGCTGATGCTTTCCTTCTAAAGAGTGTGTACTAAGGAACAATTGGAGATTTAGCTTAGAGGTTGTTATAGCAAGACTTGTTAGTGAAAAGACCTTTAGGGTGAGGTTTCTAAACATTTATATCCATATTACTGTTGTTGTTAAGGCTTGGGATTGGGAAGTACTAAAAGAGAGTATTAAAACCTTTGAAATTGCCAAATCATTACCCTACAGTAATGAGTGATGAGACTTTGGCATTAGATGGTACTTTTAAATTGTCTTTGTTTAAAAGACTAACCTCTTCCTCTGCCATTGCGATGACCTCGACCATGAAGTCCACCTCTACCTCTGCCTCCTGAATTTTTTGACCTTCCTATATAGGAAAACTCCCCCTTCACTTAAAAGGCATTCTCCTCAGCATTTTCTTAAAACTTACATAACCTTTCTTCATGAGCTAAAAATGAACTCACTAATTCATCAAAGATGTAAGTAAATAAATCCTTAGATTCATCAATTGCAGCAACCACATTTTCAAATTTTAAGGTTAGACTACTCAAAGCCTTGCTCAAAATAATTTCATCAGTGACATTTTCACCATATGTTTTCATATGATTAATAATTGTAGACACTTTAGACAAATAAACTTGCACAGACTCATTATTTTTCATGATTAGTGTTTCAAAATCATGATGGATAGTTTGTAAATTAACAACAATTACCTTTGTCACCCAAATATTCTTACTTTAGAACTTCCCATGCTTGAGTAGAAGTTTCTTCTACTATAATTCCAAGGAAAATTTCTTCTTGTAAAGCTTGTTGAATAAGAAATAAAGCCTTTGCATCCTTCTTCTTAATTTCCCTTAGTCGTTGTTCTTGCTTATTAGAATCTTCAAATCCATTTTGAACTAAGTCCTACAACTCTTGAGACTTAAAAACATTCTATATTTTTAAACTCCTAAAGTGTTAGTTACTCCTTTGAAAATTGGAATCAAAGGCCGCAATTCATTGCCATTTTTTAACTTCAAATTTCACTTAGCTCCCCACTGTTTTTTTCTTTCCTTTTATGTTTGGCTCACTCTCTCCAGCTTTACCTTCTCCCAATTGAAACCAAATATGGAAGAGAAAAGAAAGAAGAAGAAACAAAGTTGCACTTGTTTTCTTTTTTCTTTTTGCTTTGATATCAGATTTATTGGAAAGTGAAGAAAGGACAAAGACAAAAGCTTTTATGGGAAACTTGGAAATTGATTGTTGCTAATTTATTTCAATGAAAAAGGAAGACTAGGGCCTTTATACATAGGCTTACGCAAAATAACTTTGACCAAAAAAGAATTGACTAAAGAAAATGGAAACTGAACATAACCTACAACATTCAAATTGCTAGCAGAAAATATCTCACTAAACACATGCTAATTTAACTAAGTAAATTTAACAATTAACACACCACTAATCCTACTAAAGCTTAAAAATAGGAACCAAATCGACCACTAAGCTTGAAGCATTATCCAATAGTTTTGAATTGAATTGTTTAAATTTTAAAAGTTTAAACAAATGTAATGAATACCGTATAGGTCAATAACGAGTATCCTTTTAGGTAAATTTTTATAAAATAGTCCATGAATTTTTAAAGTTACAAAATAATTTCTCAATATATTATACTATATAATTTATAATTTGACATCAACCATGTCTCCAAAAATTATAATAATAGAAATTTGAAATAACAATCTATTTATTTTTATTAATATTACTTTTCACATATTTCATATATAAATAATAATCACAATTAATATGAAAAAAGATCATTTAATTATCATACAAATATAAAAATAAGGACAATAAAAAGTATTTAAAATGTTACAATTTCACACATAATAAATAATAATTACATCAAAACATCAAATAAAAAATAATAAATATATATGACTCTCTAACTATTACAATTTATAATAAAAGTTTGTGTCAAGGAAACAACCAACTAAAAGTGAGACTTGAAACAAAAACGTTTACAATTATATTTATATTGCATATATAGAATTTAACAAATACATTAAATATAAGTGAAATTAAAAAAAGGAGAAATAAAAACTTAGAAGGTCATTCAATTAAATACCCGATCAAATCATTGACTCTAATTCTCAGTTAGTACAAAATTTTCTTTATTAAAAGAAGCCTTATCATTACCATCATTCAAACTCATTGCACGAAATGACATGCCAATACCTTCTCATATAAGATTATCTTCTAAGTTCCCCTCATCTATTAAGCCCAGTTTCTCAGAAACTTAATTCACCAAAAAATCGATATAATCAAAGCAAATTAGATCTAAATAATTACTTGTTCTATATTAGAGTCTTAGTAAACAAATAAAATTAAATTATTAAGAAATTATATGAAATTATATCTAACTTAATAATGATAATAGCATACTTTTCTTGAAGTTTTAAATTGCATCGAACAAAGACCAAGTCGTTCAATATTTTGTGCACTAATCTATTACTTTTCTTGGAATAAAAGAGTTCAAATGTGCTTCAATTCCTTCTGCACCCTGTTGTACTCACACATTGACTCAAGATTCAAATTGCAAATCTTTATAATTCTAGAACGCCACTTTCAAATTGGTCTCACGAAGCAACTGTAAGACAACAAAAGTATCATTATAAACAAAATAAAGTGATAATTAATTTTCAACAAGTAACAAAAGTAAAAAAAATATATGCCTAGATTAAGTTTGTCTCTTTGACAAATAGTAATTGGCATCCCAAAATCACCATAATCATCCTTATAAATCTCCATTTGTGAGTTTAAGAGATCTTGCATCATCTTATGAGCAATATTGTTGTAATAGTTACTAACATTTCCTTATTAACTTCATCTTTTTTTGTAAAACTTGGTTTGAAATAGACATTAGGATTCAAAATTCTCCAGCTGCAAATAACAAAGAGTAAAGTTATCTTTTCCATCTCTCATGATTGACTGTCAGATAAGATGTGTATAAAGAATACCTATTTTTAGATTGGCCTTGATTGTTTCCTTCGCCTTCTCCATGGCATTATAGAAATAGCATATTTTTGCCTTCTCATCACTATCATCCAGACAAAGTATCCTTACCAAAACCTCACAAATTCATATTATAAATTGACATTGAGACTAAAATTCATTATCTTCAAGTATAATTTTAACAACTCCAATTTAGCATTAGATCTAGCATAATGAGATGTAACTTATTTATCACTTGTAAACATTTGTCTCAACTCCTTCATCATCAGAATAAAACACTAACGTGATAAGAAATTAGTTGCAAATCTTGTAATAGTAGGACATCACAAATTCCTACCATTGGTAAAATCCTTTCTTATTAAATTCAGGACCTATGTAGGATTGTAGATGAATTTGGCCATCTTTTTTGCTTTCTAAACAATCTCATTAATAATAAAAAAATAACTAGCATCTGCTATATTTTCTGACACTAGGTCAATGCAATATGCATCACAAAGAATCTAATAAAAAGATTATACTTTTTTTGCAATCTTGTTTCAATTGCTTTATAAGAATAATCATTGTCAATAATGAACTAAACAATATTTTTTGGCCCAAATTCATTCATAAGTTCATCAAATATCTAAAATAAAGTATCAACATTCCTAACAAGGTTAGATGTATCAATAGACTTTAAAAATATTGTCCCTTTTGTAGAACAAATCAAAAATTAATAATAGGCCTATGTCTTTTATTTGTCAAACATCACACGTAATTAAACACTCATATGTAGCTCAAGTCATTCTTCTTTCATCCAAATAACTTTTTATTTAATAAACAGAGCTGTTTGAAATTTTGCCTCTATAGTCATCAATTGAAGAAATCTTGTATCCTGGATTGTAAAAGGTAATAATATCCACCATAGGCTGATAATAATAAAATTGGGCAACATTGAATACTATACCTAAATCATACCTCCATATATCCATTGTCATATCTACATTATGAATCATTTCTCTAGATTATAAGGAACTGTAGATTGAAGACTGAGTTTTAAGAATTGTTCATGGTTTAAAAAATTAAACACTTATCTTCTTCTTTTCTTAACATTATGTGCAACATTTCTTTCTTGTGTGCTAGGAATATGACCAACTTCAACATCCTCACTATCATCATAAATACCAACAAAAGAACTTCCACTACCAAATTTGTAGTTCAATCTTTGTCTTTTATCTTTCTCATGTTGATACTCTTCAGATAAAGTCTTCATTTTCCATTTCACATCATAGTTCACTTACTTACAAGGCTCTATATCACCTTTGATCTCAACTAAATGCTCCTTTAATTTAGTGATTCTCCTACCTTTTAAATGCTTGTTACAATAAAAACAAATAGTATAGTTCTTCATTCCGGGAACTAATCTAGCATAAGCCCAAGTTGGATCATCAAATATCCATATACCTAAAGTGACTCAATTATTAGGTGTACTTGAACTTTTTTCCATTTATCTGTAAAAATAAATGAAGACGTATTTTAAAATTAACTTAATAACTTCGTATCAAAATCAAGTTGTGAATAATAATAGGAAGAAATAAAGCAACAATAGTTTCTCAACAATCATATGATATATACATACAAGAGACTTTCATTAACTTATATAAATGATTCCTTAAGAAATTTTGATGATTAAGCACATTCTATCCAAGGAATTATCATGTTTCTTAATCCAAACTTCAAATATATACATTGATTACTACATTTTCACAACTATAATCGATTTTGTGTGATTGCATAATTTAAACATAAAGTCACAACTCACAACTATAACTCATTTTGTGTTATTACATAATTTTACCATAAAGTCACAATTATAACCATTGTATGATCACACAATTCAAACATAACTTACAACTATAACTCATTTTGTGTGATTGCATAATTTAACCGTAAGGCATATTTATAACTCATTTTGTGTAATCACATAATTCAACCATAAAGTTATAAATATATCTCATTTTGTGTGATCATATGATTCAAACATAAACTCACATTTATATCCTATTTTATATGATTACATAAATTTGTAAATATAACTTATTTTGTATGATTACATGATTTAATTATAAACTCATAACTAGAACTCATTTTTTGTGATTATATCTAACTATCGTAAACCATCTTTAACTTAATTCGTTTAATCATATAATTTAACCTAAACTAGTAAAACCATTTTTGTATATTACAAAATTCAATTTATAATAAATAATTTAATTTTTAATAAATACCAAAATGATTTAATTCAATATTTCTTAAATTTCAAACAATTACATAAACTTTAGTTTTATATTGAATGATTGAATCCCCAATTTCTAGAATCTAACAACATAAATGTCAAAGCACATCCAAAATTTCAAATTCCAAATATTGTAATCCTATATAAAATCCTCAATCTCATTCCTCATTTTCCAATATTGGTGACTCGACGAGGCAAGTTAGGCAATTAAGGAATGAATACTGCAGAGGACAAGAGGAGTAATCGATCGGTGGTTACACGAGAGTAAGCCTGAGGCAACTATGGCAGAGTTGAGATCGTGAAAGTGAGTGAGGCAACTACATAGGCAAGAGGGTGAGGCAAGGCGACTTCGCAGGCTAGAGAGGGTGAGACCTTCAATTTCAATTTTCACTAAATTAATCCTTTAAAATTCCCACCTTGAAGTGAGTAAACTAGAAATAAAACACAATTGCCATTTGGAATGCGTGAAAATGTTTCTTTATCCTAATTTAAGGATAAAATATAATTTTTTTCCACCTACATAATGGTCTCTTATGTTAATCTTTTACACTCCATCACTTTGTTTTTCAGTCCCTTAACTTTCTCTCTTATAAGCTTAGCCAAATCATCTCTCTTCACATCTTTGTCAATCTGAATACCAACTCCATTTCAATGAAAGCATGGAAGCATACTTGGCATTGGAGGTTATCCCTATTTTGAATTTCAACCCAAGGTCTTCATACATCCTTTAAAAACCTGTGTATAATTGGTTGGGACAAACTCAAATTGCTGCCTTCTCAGTTTCAACACCTAACTAGCCTTAAGATGATGGGTGAGGAGAAAAAAGTTAAAGGTTTAATGGCTGATTCAATGAAAATTGAAGTTGTGTGGTTAAATGTTCCAAACAGGTTAAAAGGCTTTTTTCCCCTTAAAATTATTAAATAGGATAATAAAATATAAGATTTAATAAGATTTGGCTAACAAAATCTTTGTTATTCATGATATATAAATGTTCACTTGAAAAATTCTTAGTCTAACCATAGCCACTATTTTTTCAAGTAGATATATATATGTCATGAACAATAAAATTTTGTTTGTCAAATCAATAAATTACAAATGGAACTAATAGTTTGAATTGAACTGTTAAAGTTTTAAAAAAATGGATCATTTAATTGAAAATTTTGAAAACTTAAGCACTAGATTGAAAAAAATCCTAAAAGATGAAGTACTTTAAGGTTGGTTATCTCTTGATTTAAAGCCTTATTTTTAATTACAATTCAATAATAGTAAGTAAATTCAAATTCTATCCTAAAATAAATTGAAGAGTCCTAGTTTATTTAATTAAAAAGTATTAATTAACTCCAATAAGTATTATTATTCAGATTTGATAAGAAAAACTTGGTATATATATATATATTTTTGGAACAGAAGAACCCACAGTTGCTATCCTTTAGATGCGCACCGAGTAAACCTCCTGATTGACGCAATAGTCTGTAAATCACGGCAACCGGGTACTCCGCACTAGGCAAGTTCTATACGACAGGTTCAATTGAGAGATTGTAGGTAGAGGATTCGAACACAGGACCTTTTGGCCTCATACTGTCCACTCCACTAACTCGACCACCCCTAGGGGGCAACTTGGTATTTTTTTAAATAAAATTTTCATCAAAATATAAGTTGAATCTTAACACTTTGGGACGTTTAAAACAAACCCTAATACTTTGAAGTATTTAAAATAAATCATAAATAGATGAAAATTTAGACAAAGTTAAATCCCCATCCGTTATGTACCATATCAATATTGATGCGACTCGAATTTAATATTTTAATTAATAATAAACTTTACTTTTTATAAATAATTTAAAATTTTAAAATCTGATTATATTTCTAATTTATAATTAAATTGAATGAATATTAATTAACCTAAACAATTTTAGTTAATGATAATAATCCTAAATTTAATTAAAGGCAAAACTTAACTTCCTAGTCCCAATTCTAAAAATATATTCGACACTTTGGTGATTTCTACATCGAAGATGGTTTCAGTAGAAAATCATTAGTCATTTAATCATTTAGCTGAAGTTCATTCGTTCTTTGTACATCTTCTCCCTTATCCCGTGCCTTCTAATTCTCTATTTCATATAAATTTGATGACACAATCTGTGTTTATGTCTTGAAAATTTAGTAGTTAGTATGTTTGGTATCAAGGACTCTTTCAGGTCTTTTTCTATATAAAAGGGTCTCATTCTCTGAGATTAGAGTAATATATCTCTTATCAACTTAACAACCTTAATTTTCTTGTTTCTTTTATTAAAGATCCACACATTTTGAATAATGTAAAGATTACAGATTAAGTTAAAGTTGAAAGTCTTATTTGATATTTTTGAGAATAGGACTTGTCTTAAGAGATTTGATTGATTTTATGATAATCATCAATTTATTCGCATGCTTTATCTGTTTAGGTTAACCTTTTCCTTTTTCTAGACAGACCATCTAAGTTAATTTGATCTCGTAAGCTGGTCGTTTTCATAATTATGTCTATAAAAAATCACTTCATTGCTCCCAATAACTCTTCTGTGTATCATTGTATTGAGGCTTATGTAGGAAAATTCCAGTGTATGCATTATATACACGCAGTGTGGAAAACAAAAAATTTGTTCCGGGACTTTCCCAAAGTCCAGGATCTATATGCCTATATAAGGAAATGCCATTAAACCTAGATAAAAATTCCCAATTCACATAAATGTTCATAACACATATATATATATATATAGGAATTTATGGCATTTACACAAATCAGTCATTCATATAATAACCATGTACCTTGTGTATAGTTTCCTTCGTTCTTTGATATTCTACTCGTTGGGTTGTCACAAACCACAATGACCAAAACAGACCATCTCCAACGGTATTCAAGCAGAGATCGAAGAAACTAACCGAATCAAACTCTTTGATCCAAAAATGGCTAGAACAAAGACAAGAATGCTACCTCTCTTTTTCGTTCTATGGAGAGCAAAACCGTGAAAGAGAATGAAGAGGAAGAAGATGACAAAGATAAGGAGAATTCGGTGAGAATCGTGGAAATTACTTAATCATTTTCACGGTTATCATCATCTTACTTGCCTTTTTGTTTTTGTCTTTTATCATTTAAAGAAAATAAATGCATAACTTTGAAGAAGCCTCTCTCATCTTCCACATTGCACATATCTTATATATATATATATATAAATGCTGAGATAGTCAAGTCACACGGCGGTCTATATATATATATAAATGCTGAGATAGTCCTTTCACACGGGGGTCAGTCCTACCTGATCCAAGGTATGAAAAAACACCGAAGACCTATTTCAATAATATTGATGTCTCGATCTCATCAGGATCTATTTGGTTCTATTGCCCTCCATATAATGGATCTCTATCTAAAACCATTTTACGAATCCTCTGAGTCACTCTTATGTGTGTGACTTATTAGGTTCACAGTTATGTTGACTACTTGGATTTACACTTAATCCAAGCAAGTCATGAGCGGCGTATAGCAACATATCATGACCCCCAATTGACCGAAAAGTAAGTGGTTTTATGAATGAACTCATGCTCATCACGAACCAGCTCATGAACCCTCCTATGGATGATTGCTGAACAATTTGTCCTTTCACCATGCTATACCCCGCTTGGTTATGAGTATGGGTAAAGTGTTAACTCTTACTAGACTGACTACGTCAAATCTAACCCAAGTGATATGATTTCTCGTCTTGGGACTCATTACTCTATATATCAATGAAGACATTCTTCATGACACATGTACTCTGACCAGAGATTTCCAAGTAATGACCTCGACAAGAGGTCATGGATATCATCTTCTGCTATCATAGAAGTGGTGAATCCTCTACTGGCTATTTAATTACTTTCGAATACCTCAAGTTGTACCCAATCACCACTCTATGAGCGACCTCTGCAAGGCAACAAGGAATGGAGTCAAAGCACATAATCAGTATCTAAGATATCCTTGAGTACCTCAACTCTAAGGATACTTACACAATTGAAATGTGTGAGAATTAACTAAATAAAGCTTAAAATTCAAATAGAAATAAGTCAAATTAGTTCCAATTCATCCCAAAATCATATATAAATAATTTGACTTATCATTCTGCAAGGATGATGGTGTTGCCAAGGTGAATGAGAATCACTACAAAAGTTTAATTAGTTGGCTCATATACCTTACTACCTCTAGACTAAATATTGTATAGTTAGTGAGTCTTTTCTCTAGATTTATACATTGTGCAAGTGAGGGAAATATGCAAGTTGCTAAATGTATTGTGAGATACATCAAAGGAATTATTGACTATGGTATCAAGTATACCAGTAGCGAAAATTTTAATTTGACATGTTTTTTTGACAGTGATTGAGCAGGTTCAATTAATGATATGAAGAGCACAACTAGTTTTTGCTTCACTTTTGTTTTACATGTGATCAATTAGTGTTCTAAGAAGTAAGAAATTGTTTCTTAAAGTACTATAGAAGCTGAGTTTGTCGCTGCAACTGTAGAAGCAAACCATGCAATATGGCTCAGAAAAATTCTATAATATTTGAATATGGTACAACTAAATCCAACTCAGATTTCTATTGATAATCAAACAGTCATATTAATCTCCTCAAATCCAGTTTTTCATGGTAAAAAAAACATTTCAAGATTAAATTTTATTTTCTCAGGGAGATTCAGAAGGAAGGGGAGGTCTCCTTAATTTACTGCAAACTTAAGATCATATAGCTGATTTATTTACCAAGGCTTTATCTAAAGCCAAATTTAAAGATTTAGGAGACAAATTGGGAGTTTTCAGCATTAAAGGCAAGGGGAAGTGTTAACATTGCCTCAATACTACAAATGTTAGGAGAATTGAACGTGATTGCAATTTGTTTTACTGTTGAATTGGTCTTTCAATAGAAAAGCCTAGTTTTTAGGATAATGAGTCAGAATCTGGTAGAAAAGTTGTTGCAAGTTTGTTGTTAATGTTATTGGAGTCAGTAGCAAATTTTTTGGTTGTTTATGGTCCATGTTTTCCTATTATTTTGGTTTCTGTTACTGTTAGTCATGTATTTAAGAAGTTGAATTCAATAAAACAGATATGTAAAAATTCTTCCAGTTTTTTTATGTGTTATTAATTAATTTCAGTTAACAAGCCCAACACAATATCTAACAAGTTTTTACCCAAAAATCGAACTCATAAGTGAAAGCAAAAGAAATCATTCTCCTCTATATTTAGCCATACACCCACTAGATATCTCTTTCTTTTTTTTAGTTTTCCAAGCAAACTTGTCGCTGCAATAGTGTTAGATGTTTGTTTTTTCCCCCCTCTCTCTCTCTCTCTCTCCTCATTGATTCCCTCTTCCATTTGAAGAAAAACAAGGTCCTAATAACTATGTTTTTGTAACTAATATTGTACATTCCACCTAACTTCGTTCCCTTCCCACCATAATAAAACCCTCCCTAACCTTTCTTTCACACACACATTAAGCACAAGGATCACTTTTTGCTTCTTACATTTTCTCAAACCTTGTTAAGCAATATAGCACAGCAGAGTTCGGAACCCACAAATATGTTGACATGTTTTCTGTTCTCCATCTCGTTATTTCTATTCTTCTTGCTCCATTTTTTGTTCATCTTGTTTTCTTCAAAGGTTAGTTTAGTTTCTCTATAAACTATGAAAAAAAGTACATATAAAGATTGAGCAGTTTAAGATCCCTGATATAATAAAAACACTCCTTTAATAGACATACGTCATGACTGGAGTAAGTAATAAGCATATTTGAGCTAATGATTACGGTAACATTCTTTTGGACCTTTCAGATAGCTTCATCACCTCAAAGGCCATAGAAAATGACATATATATAGAAGGGCTTCTTCCTTTGCCTATTGTATTGGTGATTAGATGATTCTTTAAAGGCTATATCAGTGAACCATATTTGCCCCGAGTGATAATGCATTTCCAAGCATCAAATCAGACACTCTTTAACTCCTTGAGCTAGGAAGAGAAGGCAAATTGGTGAAGTTTCATGTATTGCTAAGATATCTATGATCCTTCTTTCTCTATAGGAAAATACCAGAAACCAAATATAAAGGAATGGAAAGTGATGAAAGGGTTTCTTTGAAGTTTTCTGTTATACCTTTTCTCTATCTCAAAAGAAAAAGATGAAATTAATATTTGGATTTTTTACCACGTCATCAGTACATGTTGTAGAAAGAATGCCACATAAGATACCTCATTTAGACTTAACGGTGTGTGTATAATACTATTAGATTTCCATCCAAAGTAGACTAACATTGAGCAGATTCGATAACATTTAAATCTTAATTGAGCCGGTTAAAATGTTTGGCCCTAAATTGATCAAACCCAAAAATGGTTGGCCCTAAATTGGGCATTTAGCCCCTTGTATAAGGACCATTTTAGTTTTACCCTTTAGGTGGTTATGATTTTATTCTCGCGTGTGTACAGATGCCAATTCCTCCTCAACAAGAATGATGGTGGTACCGGAATGCATCTTTCTATGATCATAATTATAATCACTGTGAATGATGGTAGTACCGGAATGCATCTTTCTATGATCATAATTATGATCACTGTGGTTTCAACTATAATGATACTTGCTTTATTCATGACATTCAAGTTTGGCAAAAGAGAAAAAGAGAGTAAGAAAAAGTTTAATTCCTTGAATTGTTTGAATATGCAGATGAAATTGAGGATCAATTATGCAGAGGAGCTGATATATGATAGAAGAATGAAAATTTGATAACTTTTTGTACATATGCGATTTTACACAAATTTTGTCAATTCTTCAATAAGGAAAGGTTTATTTGACTTTTGTACAGTTACGTTGACCTCTAAAACAATTATGTATGAGTTTTGCAGATGTATTTGGGGATGTTGATCTCCTACTTTCTTAGTTTTAAGATAGAAATAATTTGGTTTTATTCGGTGAATGCTAAATGATTATCAAGATGCTTTGAGAGACTTGAGGAAGAAAGACAAGATGGTGCTTTACATCCTCTACTAAGTAGTAGATGAGACTACTTTTGAGAAGATATCGGTGGCATCGACATCTAAGGAGGCATAGGATAAACTCCAAGAGGCCTATAGGGGCACTGATCGGGGCTTTGTTGTCAAATGCTTCGAGGGGAGCTTGAAGCTTTGAGGATGAAGGAGTCCAAGAGCGTCTCCGAATATATCTCTTAGGCTTTTATGGTGGTGAACCAATTGCGGAGGAATGGAAAGGAGATCCAAGATGGATGGGTTATGAAGAAAATTCTTCGCACCTTAACCGACAAGTTCGAGATTATCATGTGTGCTATTGAGGAGTCGAAGGACATGGATGGACTATCCATTGATGAGCTGACGGGTTCTCTTGTAGCCTATGCGCAAAAAAAGAACCAAAAGAAGCAAGAGCTGGAGCAAGTTTTGCAATCAAAGCTTTCTTTGAAGGATGACAAAGAGGCCTTTTTGAAGGTTGAGAGATCTCAAAGTGGAGATTCTCGTGGCCATAGCTGCGGTCGTGGTCGCTATCGTGGTTGAGGTTGTGGACCTAGTCGTGATCGTGGAAGAGGTCGTTTCTACCATAAAGAAACATCTGAAGAAGCAAAAGGAGGACATGGCCAAGGAAGCTCATGGAGAAGACATGGGTATGATAACTCTTTTATTGAATGTTATACTTGTGGAAAATATGGTCATTTTTCATGGGAGTGGCGAAGTGGCGAAAAAGTGAATCTAGCCAATGATGAAGAAAAAGATGGAAAAGGAGTTGTGCTACTTGATAGCATGGAGAGAGACATGGATGATCAAAATATGTGGTAATTGGACAATTGTGCAAGCAATCACATGACTGGCGAGAAGCGGGTTTTAATGGAGATGAAGGAAATGTGCAGCAAAATCTCTTTTGGTGGTCATTCCAAACTGGCAGTCAAGGGTATTGGTAACATTTCTATTCCCTTGAAAGATGGAACTCGCTATCTCATACATGATGTTTATTATATTCCCAACATGAAGTGCAATATTCTTAGTATTAGCCAATTCATGGAAAAGGGATATAATGTTTGTATGAGAGAAAGAAGTCTATATTTGTGGAATGAGCATGATAAATTGATTGCTCATGTTCATATGATGAAGAATCGTTTGTTCTTGCTTGATGTGAATGATATTAATGCTAAGTGCTTGAAGGCCAATGAGCAAGATGATTCATTGTTGTGGCATCGTTGGTTTGGGCACTTTTATTTTGATGGAATTAATCAATTGTCATCTAAGAAGATGGTGAGAGGTCTTCCTTTTGTGATATATCAAGATCATATTTGTGAAGGGTGTGTTGTTGGCAAGCACACTCGTAATAGCTTTCCAAAGGAGGCTTCACATCTTGCAAGAAGTCCACTTGAGCTTGTACACACCAACATATGTCGTTTGATTACTCCATCATCTTTTGGTGAGCATCGCTATTTTCTCACATTCATTGATGATTTTTCTAGGAAAACATGGGTTTACTTCTTGAAAGAAAAATCTGAAGCTTTTGAAGTTTTTAATAAACTCAAAGCTCTTGTTGAGAAGGAAAGTGGCAATTATATAAAGGCATTAAGATCAGAACGTGGTGGTGAATTTATGTCAAAGGAGTTTGAAGTTTTAGTGAATATCATGGTATTCGACATCTTTTGATGGCTCCAAATTCACCCCAACAAAATGGCATTACGGAATAGAAGAATAGGACCATTCTTGATATGATTCGTAGTATATTGAACACGAAGAATATGCCAAAAGAGTTTTGAGCTAAAGCGGTGATGTGTGCAATCTATTTGCAAAATAGATGCTCCACGATGAGTTTGAAGGGCAAAACTCCACAAGAAGTTTGGATAGGTATGAAGCCAAATGTTTCTCATTTGAAGGTGTTTGGAAATATTGCTTATGCTCATGTTCTGCACCAAAAGAGAAGCAAACTTGATGACAAGAGTTCCAAGCTTATCTTGAATGGCTATGATACAAGGTTAAAGGCATATAGATTATATGATCCTTTAACCAAGAAGGTGCATGTGAGTAGAGACGTGATTTTCCATGAAGATGCTACGTGGAATTGGAATTCTCAAAATTGGTATTCTCATGTTGATGATGAAGAAGAAGCTCAACCTATGGTGCATGATGTTGTGCCTACATCACCAAGTTCATCTCCCACTTCAAGATCCACATCTTCCGACGATGATACTCCAAGAAACCCAAGATTAAAGAGTTTGAATGAACTTTATAAGGTAACAAATGAAGTTCATCTTCTATGTCTTATGGTCAATGGTGAAAACATTTCGTTTGAAGAAGCCCAAGGCAATAACAAATGGAGAAATGCCATGAATGAATAGATCCATGCCATCAACAAGAATGAAATATGGGAGTTTGTGTCACTACTGAAAGGTCATGAACCCATTGGTGTGAAGTGGGTTTATAAGGAGAAGAAGAATGCCCAAGGAGACGTTGAGAAGTACAAGGCGCGGCTAGTAGCCAAAGGCTATAAACAAAAGGTGGGAATCGATTATAAGGAGGTATTTGCTCCCGTTGCTTGAATGGAATCTACTAGTTTACTTTTTTCTTTGGCGACTCAACACAAATGGAACTTGTTTCAAATGGATGTCAAGTCTACATTCTTAAATGGTTTTCTTAATGAAGAAGTGTACATTGAGCAACCCCCTGGCTATGTGTAGAAAGGTGAAGAAAGAAAAGTGCTTAAGTTAAAGAAAGCACTTTATGGTTTGAAGCAAGCCCCACCTGTATGGAATAGCCGCATTAATGCATACTTCAAATCAAATGGATTTGTGCAATGTTCATATGAGTATGCATTGTATGTGAAGAAAAAAAATGAGGAAATCTTGTATGTTGCTTTATATGTGGATGATCTCATATTCACAGAGAGCAATCTAAATATGTTTAAAGAGTTCAAACAAGCTATGATGCATGGGTTTGAGATGACCGATCTAGGTCTTATGTCATACTTTTTTGGATTGGAAGTGAAGCAAAGTGAAGAGGGAATTTTTATCTCTCAAGAATCTTATACCAATGAGATTTTAAGAAGATTCAAGATGGAGAATTGCAATCACATAAACATACCCGTTGAGTGTGGCTTGAAGCTATCAAAGTTTGATGAAGGCAAAGATGTTGATGTAACTATGTACAAAAGCTTGGTGGGAAGCTTGTGCTATCTTACATGTACAAAGCCGGATGTTTTGTATGGTATTGGTCTAATAAGTCGCTACATGGAGGCGCCAAAGTCGACACAATGGAAGGCCACAAAGCGGATTCTTCGTTATATCAAAGGTACACTTGATCATGGAATGTTCTATTTACCCTCCAATAATTTCAAATTGTTTGGATATTCGGATAATGATTGGGGAGGTGATAATGATGATAGAAAGAGCATAACTGGCTTTGTGTTCTTTATGGGACATATGGCTTTTACATGGGTTTCAAGTAAGCAACCTATTGTTATTCTATCCACTTGTGAAGTTGAATATGTTGCGGCATCTTCTTCTGTTTGTCATGCTATGTGGTTAAGAAGATTTCTTGAAGAATTGAACTTCTCTCGAGGTGATGAGACAAAGATTCTAGTGGATAATAAGTTGGCGATTTATTTGGCTAAAAATCTTGTTTTTCATGAGAGAAGCAAGCATATTCATGTTCGCTTTCATTTCATGAGGGAGCATGTGAAGGAGAAGCATATCAAGTCAATAAATGTTAAGAGCCATGATCAAGTTGCAGATATTTTTACAGTCACTTGGAGCTGAAATCTTCAACCGTCTCAAACGTTGTCTTAGAATGAAGAGTGAAAGAGAATTAAGTTTAAGGGAGGATGTTGTAAATAAATAAACTTAATTCTATAGATAAATAGGTGCTTACACACTTGTTCATATGTCTAGGAGATGCCTTATGTTTTCTAGGAGGCGTGATATTTTTAAAGAGATGTGTCATCAATGTAAGGTGTGAAAGGGTGTGACATATGTGAATAGGTATCATACGAATAGACTTTTCTATCTCTATATAAGTATGGTTGCTAGTTGTAAGAAAGAAAAAAAGAAAAAAAATATTAGTTCTCTTCTGAGAGTTTCTTTTCATATTTGCTAGTTGTAAGAAAGAAAGAAAAAAAAATATTAGTTCTCCTTTGAGAGTTTCTCCTCATATTTGTTCGTGTCGTTTTACTCCTTTATCAAAGTGGAGTTTTAAATATCATATTTACCAACCCCATGCTTAAGACCTTGGACATACCTGTTCGCCAATAATTAAGACCATATTATGCTCTATATTTAAATTTTGTTATTGAGCTCCCTTTCCTACCATTGTCTGTTTTTTACTTGCACTTTGAGGAATGAGTGATAAATTATGTGTCAAAAAAACCAGTCTGGGAAACAATCCTTTCTTATAGTTTAAGGATTGGACACGGAGTGCTGTGTATGAATAGGGTACAACCCGAGGACTTGAGAGTGAAGCTACTTTCAACTTCGGTTAGAAGTGGCCCTATACGGCAAGCTACACTCATGCTCAATCATCGGCGGGCAAAACGATTCCAAAGTAATTTTATCACAATCTTCAAAATGTAACAAAGGGATATAATAATAACAGTAGTCCTAAGAAACATGAAGTGTGTCAATAATCAATGTCCAAACCCGTACATTTGTTTCATGATTCATTCTATGAGAACAAAAATATGAAGCACACTGGTTATGTCCAAACACGCTTTGAATAAACTTGTAAAATCTGCTATTAGTACATCAATTAGGGACCGTGACAACTGACAATTATGCTGAACTCAGGAGAACTAGGAATTACAATCGCCAAACCAAGTCCCACGTTAATGGAGCCAATCCAATACAAAACACAATCACGTTTGTTCTCTTAATGGAAAGCTACGCCGCTGATGCCAAGAACATCCCAACTTGAAGAAACCAATTTAGGTCCGAGTTTGGAAGGGAGCACTTCAAGGTCACGTTTCTTGCAATTTTGTACTTTGGTGACCATGGTTGATTCTTTGACAAGCAGGCAGAATTCTTAAAGCACTTCAGCACCCAATGTGGATTCAACTTCCTCGATGGAAAGCCGCCATGCGTTCTTCAAATCCACGCCTTCGCACTCCATCCTGAAAATCATAGTTTGGGCTTGTGGTAATAATGCTATTTAGAGAGAAACTCGCAGGTTTGAGATTTGGTGGATAAAATATAGGAACTCCAGTATGCTCCCGTTGTTGTCACCTCCACTGACTCTTCAATCCTCATCAACACTATTCTATTGCACGCCACAGAAATTCTTGATATGTCCCTTGTTGATCACTGAATAACATAAGAGAGAGCAGAGAGAGACAAGATAAAAAACAGGTGTTGTTGGGGATTTTGTCTTCAGTTAAGTTTTTTCCTAAATCAATTAAGTTAGAATACAGATTTTAAATAGATTTAACTAAGTAATTAAATATTATTATAAAATAATTAAATTAATTAAAATATATTAATAATTTTTAATTTTTAAAATAAATTATTTGGACTCTACTATAGGTAAAACATGCTAGAATTAACTAATTGATACAAATATTTAATATAGAGAAATTTAATATTGTTTAATTTTCTTTTATTTAAAATTAATTTTAAATATTTTCGATTATCAAATTTGAAATAAATAATTTTTAAATTTTAATTTATATTATGATTAAAACAATAAAATTCAATTTTATCACAACTTTCAATGCAATCGAATGTAACAGAAAGTTCCATGATTATTTTTTCTGGTTTTGTAGCAAAATATGAAATATTAAATGCAATACAAGAAAATTTTTTATTGTTTTTAAATAAATAATAGATATTTATTAAAAAGCTACACATTATTTGATGTCTTTATTTCCATCACATTCAATTGTCCAATTTTTTTTGTCCTCTCCTTTTACACAGAAATGGAATATCCTATTTTATAGATAAATGATATTTTATATATTTAAAAACATATGCCTGCATTAGATCCTCTTTACCCAAAACAAATAGATATAAAAAGAATGGAATATCCTATTTTATAAATGCATGATATTTTATACATCCAAAAGCATATGCCTGTATTAGATCCTCTTTATTTAAAATAAATAGAAATAAAATGACGTTTTTTCACGAATGGAATAGGGTTAAAATAAGATATTGGATACAGAGAATCTCAGCCTGCCTAGCTCGCCTCATCTTTACGTCACCACATACGTCACATACTTGAGAAAGACTCGTAGAATAATTTTCTGTGTGAGACAAAGAGCATAGGATTTCACCCAAATTTAAAAAGGTGTCATCGATGACTCAATGCCAATGGTGTGGAGATTGCAGGAGATACAAGAGAAGTTGGGCTAATGAGTTACATCTAATTGTATGCTCTTATATTTGTCTTAATTGAAGATGACAATTAGTAAAGACCTAAATTGCATAAGAAACAAAGAATTAGGTGGTCCTTACTAACCCTTTTGACTTGTAACACTATACAAAATTTACAAACAAGAGAATCAGTAATTGCAGTCCAAATTCTACCGTTACCCACTTCCTTAATATATTGATACTTTCTTGATAGTAATGCCCTTTCTTAGAGATGCTAACAGGTTGGTTTTTGGAATTATCTGCAACCGGCAACAAACAATAGAGGATTGTGTTTTCTAACATTTGCGCTTATGAAGGAGAGCTAGACTTTAACTGGGAATTTATAGTACAATTTAGAATATTCTCTTTAATAGTACAAGCTGTGAATTTCGTATTAGAACCTATAACGCACAAATATATTAATTAGATATCCCCGTTTGATGAATTAAAATCAAAACTTAGTAGTAGTAGTAAGTTAAAGGACTTGATGTACGGTGAAAGAAAGGATTTTTTTTTAACAGATCCAAGTGTATTCTAGACTTGGCCATATCCAGGAACAATTGAAGAAAGTCTATACCATATGTGACAACCACAATGTAAATTGCTATGTTCAACAAGCTCATAGATTGTGAACATATTTTTCACTATAACCAATTGGAAGCATCATGTTTCTTGTTAAATATGAATTGATATGATCTTTACAAATTATATAATAAGAATACTATTTCTTAATTTACCCATATAATTTCATGTGAATATAATTATGTAATGATTTTATAGAACTCTATGCAATAGGAGTTTGGAAAAAAATCCTTTTGTCGTGGACTTTAAATTATATATTTATGTTCGAATTTTCTTCATTGTGCCTTCAATAATTCCAGCTATTAATTTGTTTTCATCAGTCTCATTCATCGAATTAGAGGATATAAGGACATGGATCTTTAATGCAAATATGTAAGGAAGATGCCAAACAGTTCAAGCCAAAGATCTACTCTAACAAATTCACTTGTTTTAATACCTCTAGCAGTACAATGTTGTATTAATCATGCCATGAAGATTCATGCACTGACAGAAGTAAGCTTTCAAAAGCAAAGGTTGGGCCATGCGATTCGTAGACATAGTAATGACATTATAGCTGAATTATTCCTGAATTTGTTGCAACTATTACATTATGAATCATACTCATCATTTAGTAAAATACATTGTGTTGCGATCGGGTGTAAAAATAAAAAATTGCGCGCAACAGCATCTTCTTAGATGATACGAAACTTTGCTAACCAGTTCTAGGGCAGACTGGTATTATATTTATTTCCTTGGGGTGATCTTGACTGGTAGTCCCTTAGTTGGAACTGGCATTGGGACCCTACTGAAATTATTATCAGCACACAACTCCCATGTAAATCGAGTGACTAGATAATGCATAGTCACAAGTGTTTCAATCTTGGCAAACTCATATCCAGGACATATTCTAGATCCAGCTCCAAATGGAATAAAGCAGTAAGCCGGGATTGCTGCTTGATTCTCAAATCTACTTGGATCAAACTTAAATGGTTCTGGAAATACTTTGTCATCATTGTGAGTCATACTTGTAACCCAGAAGACCTGAAAGCCATAGATAGATGGGTTTAGTTAAATTCATTGCACGAATTGTTCTACAACTAATTAGTAAAGGCAAGCTGGCAACATATCTCAATCTGTTACTTACTTGCCACCCTTTAGGAATAAGATATCCATTGTACTCTATATCTTTTACAGCTGTCCTGAAGCCGCCGAATACTGGAGGATACATTCTCAAGGTCTCCAATGCTACTCTCCAGGTGTACTTCATCTTTCCAAGATCATCCCATGTTAAAGACTCTCCACTCTGCTTGTTTTTGGCTATATCTTCCTGTTCTGTGGCAAGAATTGAAGGAAATTGTTTCCGAAACCCTAGCAAATTTTTCTATGCACTAAAAGAAATTTGATAGAAATCGAACAGAACCAAAGAAAAATAAAGAATTACATGCATACCTTGAAGAACAGCTTTATAAATGGTGGGTTCATTAGCAAAAAGTCTAACCATGAAAGTGATCAGAACAGAAGAAGTGTCATGTCCAGCAGTCATAACAAGCAAGACATTGTGGATAATCTCCTTCTCACTTATTGCTTGTCCATTCTGTTTATCATGTTTGGCGAGCATGCTGGTAATGAGGTCTTGATAAGAATCACCAGTATTTTGCTCAATTTCACTCTTCTTTTCGGAAATAAGTTCCTTGATCATAATTTGGGCCCTTTTGCTTGCTCTAAGGCTGCGATTGTAAGTTGTGAAGGGAAAGTTCACAGGGATTGCCCACATCCCTTCTATCATTTCTTGGAACCAATTCACAAGTTTCTCTCTTCGAATTCCTCTTTCAACTCCAAATAGAAGCGAGCAAATTATGTTGAATGTGAGTGTCTTCATCAAGGGCAAGACCTGTTAAGAGATTATAAAAATATGACAAGAAAATAAGCCGTCTTCTCTAAATGTTCTTAGAAAATTCATATTACGTGGAAAAAACAATGTCTTGTCGAAATTAGGATCTACAAAGTTGAGAGCATAACGTAACTGTAAATGCAGAAGCAAGATATAATTAATCGTTAGGAAGGTATATACTCTACTTTACTGGAACATACCTTGACCTCTTCCTTTCCTTTCCAATGAGTATCCATGTGTAACATGACTTCTTCTGACATTTTTCCCACGTACAGTTTCAAAGACTCAGGTTTCAAGAAGGAGATAAGTGCTTCCCTGACTCGTTTATGATCAGGACCACTGAGCTCCAGCAAGTTTCGATCACCCAAAATCATTCTAATAGATTGGGTTTGTTGGTTGGAGAGGATGTTGCCATCACTTGTAAACACAAGCTTGTTAGCAGCCTGACCACATATGAAAACAGTTGACTTGCCAAAGAGGGTAAGCTTCGAGATTGTACCATACTTTTGGACTCTTTGCTCGATCCATTTTTCAGCAGTATTGGCTCTCATGGCCTGAAGAAGGCTTAAGCTTTGGCCTATGAATGGAATTCCAAGTGAACCTGGAGGAAGGTTTTCGGTTGACCTTCCACTCTTTATGAAAAGAAGAAAGATTGGTATAATGAAAATGAAGATGCCGAAGAGGGCACTCATCTTTTTCCTTCTGGGCTCTTTCTTCGTACCCGTAAGGTGTTGGAATGGCATATAAGAAAGGTTTATCTACTTGAACTTAAAGGGGGGCTCTGCACAATAAAACAAAATTTCGTTGGTTTTTGGGATGGAATCTAACCTTTCTACAAACCAAAGCATTGACCAGCAGCCTAAGTCGCAGTTAGCTCGTACGGAAAAAAAAAAGGAGTAACGAGAACGAATATAGAAAAAAAAAGAATAGATATTTTCATTATAATTAAGATGATTAGTTAAGAGGAAGGAATGATTATTATTATTATTGACAATGGTTGGTTTGTAAAAAATATTAAGAAATAAAAATTTATTATATTTTAATTAATTAATTAATTAATTATAATTTAATTAATTATATTGTAATTAATTAAATACAATATGTTGATTAATTAAAATATTTTAATTAATTTTAATTAATTAAATTTTAGCTAATTAATTAATTATATTTTAATTAATTAATTATTATTATATATTAATTAATTATATTATAATTAATTAATTAATTACAATATTTTAATTACTTATATTGTAACTAATTAATTATATTTTAATTAATTAATTAATAATAATATTGTAATTAATTAATTAATTATAATATAATGAATTAATATATTATAATAATTAATTAATTAAAATATAATTAATTACAATATTTTAATTAATTAATAATTATTTTTAATTAGTTATATTTAATTAATTGTAACAAGCATACCTTTACATAACAATGATACTCATTCATGTAGATTAAGAGAAGAATGGGGTATTACCCATAAATGAGTAATCAAAGTAATGACTCTATAATCATAGTCTCTTATCAAACTCAATCTTTCATTTCATACTCATTTTTCTTTTTTCATACTCATTAAACAAGCACACCTTAAACTTTATTATTTTATTATTATTACTTTTATCCTCTCAAATTTGGTCAAAATATGGATATTTATCAAACTTGAGGATTCAAAGAATTTACTATTTACATCAATGAATTGACTAAATAGTACAAAATAGACCTAGCTTACGTGTAAGCCATCCATTTGAATCCAGATGCATAATTAGCCTTGTTCATGAGAAAGTGGTAATTCACTGTAGGTTTAAACTAATGCCATATGTTCTTGACATATTTAACAAATGTGAATACCATGATCACAGATGTATTCATGATCTTCAATTGGTGACTGGAATACGTTATGTGAAAAAGAATCAAACATAACAGGAGTCGGCTTTACGGCCATTTTCCAGGTGAGGAATTGGAGACGTATTCTATTAGAATACTCCAATGGGAAGGAAACAATTACAAATAATCGCTCGCCTGTTGGCCTACGAGCGTGCAAGGAGAAAATTTTAAATTTTTTTTGTATTTTTTATTATAAATTTTAAAAAATAATTTCTTATTAAATTTTATTGACAATTAATATTAAAATAATTTGATAAACACTTAACAAAATTTTTTAATTTCTTAATAATCTAAAATAATAAAAATTTAAAATGAGTGAAACTATAAAATAATTAATATCTTTTGATCTTTTTTTAACAAGTCGACAAATTCACATTGTGTCTATCATTTCCTCCCTTTTGCAAGACATCAGTGATCTTTGATGCTTATATATAGAGAGTAAGAGATGATGAGATAGAGATGTTCTTGGATTATTTGTTTAGTATATCAGACTTTCTCGTCGTATGAGAAAAACATCATACGTAATTTCCAAAATTCATTTCCAGATAGTTGCTCAGTTCTGACGTTTGCAATGAGCTCGAATGGAATTGAATGCGACAGGAAATTATTTAACGTTTCTTCGCATTGTAGCAGTCCCTACTTGATCGATAACTTTTTAACTTCGAAGAAAACTGCACCTTTTTGTTTCTGTTACGCGACATGTTGCGTACAACAAACTGAAGATGTTCCGGATCTGAAGAATCAAAGTGAGCTTTGATTCCATATTAGGTAGTAATTAAGGATATGAGAAGTACCGTTCGATTTAACTGTCTAACCAATCGTAACTTGAGATATGATTTCACAATACGCTGAAGTTACAAACGAGAGAAGTGATAATTGCAGTGATAAACCAAAACAAATTCATTTCCTGGGAGGGGATTCGGGCTGTCAGGCCTTTTGTGTTAGGCTTTAAGTAAATCATAGGCTAGAGCTTGACCAATCTAATTAAGTCAAACATGTTTCGTTGCCTTTGAATTGAGTCAAAATTAAAACGCTTAGAACAATCCTCACAGAGATAAAAAATTTGAAGAAATTAACCCTCCATTGGATAAATGTCTTATCATTTATAACGCATCATTATTTTTATTTTTTAAATAAAAAGTGGGTCTCACTAATACATAACTAGCTTGTTTTAAAGGTTAATTATAAAAAAACTCAAACTTTCGTCATTTTTTCAATTATAGCCTGAACTTTAAAAAGTAGCAATAAAATGTTCAAACTTTCAAAATTTTTCAATTCTAGCCCAAACTTAAAAAAGTAACAATAAAATGCTCAAACTTTCAATTTTGTTCAATTCTAACCTGACGTTAATGTTTTCGTTAAATATGTTGATGTGACTTACCATATGTTTCAGAAACCTCAACTATATTAATACACATCAGTCAAAATTAACACAACAAATGAAGACTAATGAAACGATGCCATTTAATCACATAATCAAAACAATGTCGTTATTTAAAAATAACTTAAATCAAATTACACAGTCCCGATGACCTTAAGCTTTGATTTCAATTTTTCCCTTCGTTTTCAGTTTGTTCTCTCGACGCCCTCACCCTTTGATTATCAGATTATGCAGTCTCGACACCCTCAGACTAAGGACATAAGGAGAACGAAATAAAAACAAAGGACTGGTGCAATATGCTGTAATACGAGAGTAGTTTGGGACGTCAAAAGAACAATCAGAAAACAAATGTTGAGGGCATCAAATGAACAACAGATAACATCGGACTATAATTGAAGAAAATGGAGAGTTTCAGTATTTTATTGCCACTTTTGAAGTTTGGGCTAGAATTGAAAAAAAATTGAAAGTTTAGGCATTTTATTGCTACTTTTTAAAATTTGTGCTATAATTTAAAAATTGACAAAATTTTGGGTTTTTTAAAGCAATTAACCCCTTTTTTTTAATTAACTAAAAAGTGGATCTTATATCCATATGGGATTTAGGCCCATTATTATATATCAGTGGTCCTAGTTGCCACATGGTAATGGGCCCAATTTTTGTTCAAAAAATGGAAAAAATGTTACTTTCAACATTAATGTGATATTTAACTGACAGTGAGTTAACTCTATTAAATTTTTTATTCATTTATGGTATGTTTTAAACGTTTTGAAATTATTATAGTTTAATTTGAATGCTTTGAAATGTTATGATCTATTCTGTATTATGTTGCAAACATTGAGGTTCAAAAAATATTTTTAGCTTTTTATTTTCTGTCATTTTACTTGTTCAAAGCCTTGTTTAGAATATAGTTTTCATCAAATGGTTAGTTTATTTGATTTATTCTCCTTTCTTG
>JANQAP020000594.1:340512-352740 GCA_026874005.2 Erythroxylum coriaceum | reverse complement strand
GATTAGATCATTATCCTACATGGTGTACTTTTAACTTCCAAGATTTGATACAATCTTATTTTAATTTTGATTTTAGTTACCTTTGATTCAATGTTAATTTCCACCATAGTAGATTGTATATTTTTCTTGAAATTGATTATTATGTCATGATTTTATATTGGCGATTTTATGACGTTGGATGTTGTTTATAAGACAAGCAAAATATTAAGTCTTCTAATAGACTATCTTGATTAACTGATTCATTCCATCTTGTCTAATATGATTAAATCTACTACACCATAAATTAGTATCAATATCACAAGTATTACGTGATGTAGATAAAGAAAAACTATTTTGTTTTTGTTTCCACTTTAGTTTTTGTTTTTCAAATTCAATTAAAAAATATGTCAGTTGGGAATTTTTTATTTCCTTTTTTTATTTTGGTTTCTTCTAGTTTTCATAATTTATAAATTCCACAAAAATTAATTTTTATTTTTCGTTTTTGTTTTTATCATAATCTAAGTTACTGTCAAATAAACATATTTTTAATTATTTAATATTTATTACTAATTATATTATAATCAATATAGGATAATATATTTTATTTTATAATTATTTAAATTTTATTTTTGAAAATAAAATATTTTTAAATTTAATAATTATTTAATAATATATTTTAAATTTAAAATATCTTAAATACATAAAATTTTAGTAATATTAATTTTAATATTCTTTTATAAGTAAAATTTTTCTTATTAAATTATTTATCTTAGTAAAGTGTTAATAAATTTTTACTAATATTTATTTGTAAATTTATATAAGAGATTAAAATAAATGTATTTAATTTATTTATTTATATTTAACAAATTTTAATTTTTGTTTGAAGAAAAAGAAAAATCACGAATAGGAAACAAAAATTAAAAATAATAAAATCAAACTACTCCTAAATAAATAATGACTCAAATCACCATCTGACATCAATACAATACTAACATTAGCAAACTACTCCTACGTAAAGAATGACTCAAATCACCAACTAACATCAATATAATACTAACATTAGCAAACTACTCCTACATAAATAATGACTCAAATCACCAACTAACATCAATTCAATACTAACATTAGCATCAGCATCAAAAGTAAGGCCCAGTCTCCCATTAAACAAATATCATTAAAAGCAACTGAACAAATATAATTTTAAATAATATTGGAAGCATGTAACACCTAACTTCTATAATAATCTTAACTACCATTCCATCTTCGACGTGATCGCTTTCTTTGCACAATCGGTTGGCAGTTTCTGTTTGGTCAACTCTTGGGGGTTGTCGCACAGAATCACTCACCTTGGTCTGAAGTAAGCAAATGATCTTACAAGTTTTGCTTATGACAATCTTAATGAAATGATATAAAATTTAAGTCTATAATATTATAATTTAAATTCTGATAAATTATCTTAATATTTCTGAATGGCCTAGTACAAATATTATGGGTATTGAATTAATTCAACATTCTCCTTTAAAGAAAATGTTATTCATATATAGTATTAAATTAATTCAACAGTTGGTTGAACCAAAAATCTGACCTTATAAAAGATATTGATTTTTATGAACAAAACATCTTTCTTTGTAAAAATATTCATTATATTGCCATAAAATAGATGTTTGAAATTGAATCACACAAATTTCTTTTATTCTCTTTATTATTATTATTTATTACCCTTTTCATATTTTAAACAAATTATTTGATTGTTAATTAAATATTTTAAAATTATAAAAGTGAAGATTTATTATATGACCCAATTCCAGATACAAAAAGAAAATGCTACAATTCCTCTGCCTTCCTATAATTTATATAGGCTAAGAGTAAAATGGATACAAATAATCCATGCATGCAGATACCAAGATATCACACTTTAAGCCTTGGTGTGATCTTGATTGGTAATCCTTGAGTTGGCATTAAGTACGGGAACCTAGTGAGATTATTATCTGCAAGTAACTCCCACGTAAATTGAGTGACTATATAATGGATGGCAACAAGAGTTTCAATTTTGGCAAGTTCATATCCAGGGCATATCCTGTGTCCTGCTCCAAATGCAACATAGCAGTAAGATGGAATTGCAGATTGATTCTCAAATCTACTTGGATCAAACTTAAATGGTTCTGGGAATATTTTCTCGTCATTGTGAGTCATAGCTGCAGCCCAGAAGACCTGAAGACCAGATACAGCTATAGCTATCATTTAACAATTATATATATATATATATACATATATATGCATCAAAGGAGGAGAGTACTAACACTGTTGCTGTTACTTACCTGCCACCCTTTAGGAATTAGATATCCGTTGTACTCTATATCTCTTACAGCTTTTCTGAAAGTGCCGAATACCGGCGGATACATTCTCAGGGTTTCCAATGCAACTCTCCATGTGTATTTCATCTTGCCAAGGTCCTCCCATGTCAAGGACTCCCCTTTCTGCTTGCTTCTAGCTATCTCCTCCTGCTCTGTGAAAAGGAAAAGAAAGAAAGAAAGAGCAAGAAAATAATCTGTTTCAGTTGCATAATTGGAAGAATTTTAGGAGGAGCTTTAGTTCAGCATAATAAGAACTAGCCAAACACAAGGTTCGTTGCCAAAGTTTTAGGAGCCTGGTTTTGCTATTTCGGTTGAATACGGGCCTCATATGAATTAGTACTGGTTACACTCAAATTGCAAGATCTTATAGTAATTATATCTGAAATGGGTGCAATGATTGCTACATAACTGAAATAGAAATATTCCATGGAAGTACCTTGAAGTACGGAAGCATAGATAGAGGGTTCGAGAGCAAAAAGCCTCATCATGAAAGTCAGCAAAACAGAGGAAGTTTCATGTCCAGCAACCATAACGACCTTAATATTATCCACAATCTCTTTTTCACTCATCACTTCTCCATTTATTTGGTCACGGAAACTAAGCAGGCAAGTGATGAGGTCTTGGTGAGGATCAGCTAGCTTTTGCTCTAGTGCTCTCCACTTTTCGGCTATGAGTTCCTTTAGAACTTTTTCAACTTTTCTACTTGCTCTAAGGCCAAGATTGTACCTTGTGAAGGGAAGGTTAACGGGGATTGACATCATCCCATCAATCATTTCTTCAAACCAATGCAGTAGTACATCTCTTCGAGATCCTCGTTCAATTCCAACTAGAAGAGTGCATATTATGTTAAATGTGAGTGTTTTCATCAAGCGGAAGACCTGTAAAAGACATTTATAGCAAGATTCTTGTTTACTATTTGATACTTCCATAAGAAGAAAAACCGAAAGTCATTCACTCATATCATGCTGTTTATGATATTATTAGTAAAAGGTTTAATACGTACAGTGATCTCTTGCTTGCCTTTCCAGTGCGTTTCAATATGCAACTTGACTTCATCATTCAATTTTTCTACGTACTTCTTCAACGAATCAGGCTTCAGGAAGGACATAATTGCTTCTCTGTGACGTTTGTGATGGGCACCTATGAGTTCGAGCAAGTTCTGTTCCCCTATAATCCTTCGTACAGACTGATTTTGCCCATTGCAGAGTTTCTTGCCATCACTGCTGAACACAAACTTGTTGGCAGCCTGACCATATATAAAAACAGTGGAATTTCCAAAAATCCTAAGCTTTGATATTGGACCATACTTTCTGATTCTCTTTTGAAACCATTCTTCTGTAGCATTGGCTTTCATGGCTCTCATAAGGGATAGGCTTTGGCCTATTATCGGAATTCCAAGAGAACCTGGAGGAAGATTTTTCCTCGACCATCTTTTCTTGATGAACAAGAGGAAGATGGGAACAACAACGCATATATAAACGGTGAAAAGGGTATTATTGCTCATGCTATTCATCATCTTCTATCTCCTTTTCTTGGTCTTAATGGTTTGTGGTGACTGAACTGAACAGAAGAAGAGAAACAGATTACAGAGTTTTGGGGGGGAGAATAAACTTTAAGGAGATGGATTGAAGATGCGCTGCAACTGCAAAGAAGACAATGAGGTATGGTTGAATAATAGCTCGTTCTCCAGCATATATAGGTGCTTTTGACCTTTTTTATTCATATCTGTGTCAGTATATATATATATATATATATATATATGTGAGAGGCTTTCTCCGTATAAATGCCAAGCAGGAGAATATCTCTAGATTGAGTGCTGTAGAGGATTAGGAATCAAATTGTTTATGTAATGTATTTAACATGTATGCATCTTTCAATTCCTATATGATTAAGTATTTTTTTTATTGCAACTTGCACCTCTCAACCAATGTTGAATACCATTCTAAAGTTAGTATCAGATTGAGTTTTGGCACAGTATTGTATCGGTACCGGTCAATACCGGGTATCGTTTTAGATAATTTTTTAAATTTATGAAATAATTCCTGAATTTTTTTAAAATTTCAAAATAATCCATTGTCTTATTGTACAATTGTACTATATATTTTTAACTTTGCCTCCAAAAATCATAATAATACTTAATAATCACAATTAATATGAAATAACAATAATTTCAGATATTTCACATATAAATAATAACCACAATTTTTATGAAAAAAAGACAATCATCATCATACAAATATAAAATTAAAAACAATACAAAGTATTTAAATATTACAGTTTCAATTTTTATTATATAATAAATAATAATTACTTCAAAACATCCAATAAAAAATAATAAATATTCTTAACTCTCAAATTATTACAATTTACAACAAGAGTGAAACAACTAAGTAGATTTGAAACATGAAACGAAAACATATATTATTTCATTTACTATTAATTAAATATATTATATATTTAATTAATTAAAATTAATTATTACTAAAATTATAAATATCTTAATTTAATTTATAATTTAATTTAATTTAATTTATAAAGTTAATTTAATAATTATTAATAAATATATTTAAATTTCAAAATATTTTTAAAATATATATATTTCAAATAGAATTTGATTTAATAATTAAAATATATAAAATAAATATCAGTTTATAAATAATATTTTTAAATTATTTATTTTAAAAAATAAAATATTTTTATTAGTACTTTTTTAATAAATATTATATAAAATATTAAAATAAATTTAAAGTAATAGTTTAAATAAATTTAAATAAAATAATTTATTTTAAGTTTAAGTTAATGTATAATTATTATTAGTAATAAAAATATTTATTTTATTTAAAAATTTAAAAATAAAAATCACATTAAAAATTTAACTAAATAATTAATTATAAAAACTTTGAAAAAAAAGAAGGGGGAGGGAGAGAGAGAGGCGGGAGAGTTTTTTTTAATTTGAAAATTTTGTAAAAAAGTCCCTATATTTTTTAAAATTTCAGATACTGGCCGGTATTATAGATACTGACCAGTAAAAAAAGAAACAGACCAGTACTGATCGATATTTACATTGATATCGAAGACGGCGGTACCGTTTCATTTTCTGGCCAATACGGTACCGTTTGGCTGGTACCGACCAGTAAGGAACGGTATCCACATCTGTGCTCTCAACTAATTACATTAAAGTTTCTATCATATTCTAATTTTATCACAAAATTTCTATGAAAGATATTTTATATTTTCTTAAAATGTCTTTCTATATTTTATAATGTTGTTTCATTTCTACCCAAAAATTTATTCGTATTTTAGTACATTGCATATTTGTTTTAAATATTGAACATGCAAACAAAAGATTTTCACTCTACTCTGTAGGCCTATACATGGAATAAAATTATACAATTATTGCATTGAAACCAACACACTATTAGAAGTTAGATTTAATTCAAACTTTTTTTAGTTGTTAGGTTGTTACTGTAAAATAAGCTAGGAGATTCACTAGTTGTTAGTTTTCCTATTTTTTAAATGAATTAGTTAGAGTAGTTAGAATTCGTAGTTAATACATTATTAGTGTTTAGTTCAAATTACAACTCTTGTAAAGCCTATTTAAGAGGCTTTGTTCTTGTGAATAAAGCAAGGGTTGATTAACAAAACCACTTTCTTCTGTTTATAAAGTTGTTCAATTCTATAATATTTCTCCAACAAAGTGGTATTAGAGTCAAGTTGTCTTAGAATTAGACACACCATTCTTCTTGTTTGCAAACAATGGCAACAATTTCAAGCATTCTCAATGTCTCACAACTACAGATACCAATTTTCAAAGACGACTCCTATGAGTTTTGGAGTATAAAGGTGAAGACGCTATTCAGATCTCAGGATCTTTAAGATCTTATGGAAATAGGTGTTGCAGAATCCAACGATGATAAGACTCGTTAAAAGACAATCAGAAACATGATGAAAAAGACCTCTTTTTCATCCAATAAGCAGTAGATGATTTGATATTCTCCATAATAACTGCTACTACGTGGACCAAACAAAGCCTGGTCAATCTTGAAAACTAAATATCAAGGATCAATAAAGGTAATTACTGTCAAACTTCAATCTCTTCGACGAGATTTTGTGAATCAGTCTAAAAATACCTAGCAAAAGTCTCTTCCATCGTAAGTCAAATGCATTCATACGGTGAGAAAATCATGAATGAAACTATTGTAGCTAAAGTGTTAAGGAGTTTAGCTCCTAAATTTGATTATGTAGTAGCTGCAATTGAGGAATAAAAATTTTGTCTATTTTTTCATTCGATGAATTGATGGGGTCTTTACAAGCACATGAGGTCAGGATCAATAGAATTGCTACAAAAGAAGAAGAAAAGGCATTCTAGATCAAAGGTGAGTCGAATTCATCAACGTGCTAGAGGAAGAGGTAGATCAAGTTTTTGAGGTCGAGGTTGAGGCTGTGGAAGGAGCAGTTCCTTACGTTGTTCCTATTGTAACAAAAATGGACACACATACAAATTTTGCTGATCCAAGCTAGAAGAAGCTAATTATGCTGAGGAGGATGAAGATCAAAATGATTTTTTATTCATGGCTTGGTCAAGCATAGAGATTGTTGCTGGTGATATATGGTATGTTGACAATAGATGCTCGCATCACATTACTAGTGACAAATCCAAATTCAAAGATCTTGATGAATCAATAAGGTTACATGTTCTGCTTGGAAATGACAAGCAACTCCAAATTGAAGGCCGAGAGATTGCAGTGGTATCTATAGGTAACCAAAAGAAGTTAATTAAAGATGTGCAATTTGCTCTATATTTTGCACATAATTTACCGAGTGTGGAGAAACTAATTGAGTCAGGCTATTCGATTATGATTGAAAATGCAAAATGTTTGATAAAAAACAAAGATGAAGTTCTAGCATGTGATCACATGTCATCCAATAGGATGTTTCACCTTTATATCTCTATAAATGCAACCATGATAAACAAGACAATGGAAGAAAGTGAGTTATGGCACCTCAGATACGGGCACTTAAATGTCAAAGGTCTACAGCTGTTGAAAAACAACGACATGGTCAGCAACTTACCTTCCATCGCACCTTTACAGAAAGTGTGTGAAGGATGCCTGATAGAGAAGCAAGCCAAGAAAGCATTCCATGTTGGCAAGTCCAAACTTCAAAAGATCTGTTAGAACTAGTTCATGCTGATAGGCTGAATCCTTGTCCGCAAGTAAGTACTTTCTATTATTCACTGATTATTTCAGTAGAATAAACTGGGTATATTTTCTACAACTCAAATCTGAGACCTTTGAATGTTTCAAGAAGTTTAAAGCAATGGTAGAAAAACAAAGTGGAAAAAATCTTAAGGTGCTTCGAACCGATCGTAGAGGAGAGTTTCTATCTGAAGAGTTTGTGACTTTTTGTGAAGATCAAGGAATCAAAAGAGAGTTGACAGCTCCATACACTCTAGAGCAAAATGCTACAATCAAAGAGGCTTCCAAACAGTTTCTGGGCTGAAGGTGTAGCAACGGTAGTGTATCTTCTCAACATATCTCTTACGAAGGCTATATGGAATCAGACGTCATACAAAGCTTGGTATGGTAATAAACCTTCGGTAAGTCACTTATGTGTTTTCTGTTGCATATGTTATGCTTTGCATACAACTGATAGACACAAGCTACAAGAGAAATCACAAAGGTACATCTTCATCAGTTATTCCTCACACTATAAAGCTTACAGATTATGTGATCCCTTAAGTGGAAAGATTTCAGTAAGTAGGAATGTTGTATTTGACGATCAAGGCTACTAGTCATGGGAAGAAAAAATCAAGAAATCAAATGCTCAAGTGGAAATAAACGAAGGGGAAGACATTGCAGTAAATGAAGAGGTAACAATACCATCTCCTCGTAGCTCACAAAAGTTAACTCCAACAAGGTTAAGTCCAATGTTAAGAGTAACTTCCTCATTTGAAGAGTCTTCACTTGATGAATCAACCTAATTATGCAACAGTGAGCATGACAGAATTCTTCGATGCCAGTTCGAAATTGAAGGAGAGGTGACATCACCATTGATTTTATTCGCTGGGGATCCGATCACATTTGAGGAAGCAATGAAAGAGAAATAATGGCAGAGAGTAATGGAAGAAGCACTTCATGTTGTTAAGGAAAATCAGACCTGGGAACTAGTCGATCTTCCTAAAGGTAAAAATACTATTGGTCTGAAATGGACTTTTAAAACTAAATTCTTGGCATATGGGAGTATTCAAAAGCATAAGGCAAGGCTTATAGTGAGAGGTTATGCTCAACAACAAAGTGTCGATTATGAAGAAACATTCTTTCCATTAGCTCGATTTGAAACGGTGAGAATTATTTTGGCACTTGTAGCACATAAGGAATGGAAATTGTTCCAATTTGATGTAAAATCTGCCTTCTTAAATGATGATTTACAAAAAGAAGTGTATATAACTTAACCCCCAGGTTTCGAAGATTCAAGGAATCAAGATAAAGTTTTTAGTTGAAAAAGACACTCTATGGGTTGGCGTAAGCCCCTAAAGCGTGGTACGGAAAGATCGATGAGTTCTTTCAAAATAACAAGTTTGAAAGGAGTATGTAAGCGAACCTTATATCTAAAAAAACAAGGTACAAATGATGTGGTGATAGTAAGTCTCTATATTGATGATATGATATATATACTGGTTCTTCGTTACATCTTATATCTGAGTTTAAGAAGTCCATGAAAAATATGTTCAAGATAACAAATTTGGAAGAACTACACTACTTTCTGGGCTTAGAAATTGTTCAAACACATGATGGAATTTTTATGTCACAAAAGAAGTATGTTAAAACACTTAAGAAGTTTAACATGATAGGATGTAAAACAACCATCACACCTATGAACACTAACGAGAAGCTTCAAGCAAAAGATGATACAGGAGCAGCAAAAGGAAGCTTGTTTAGAAGCTTGATTGGGAGATTGATTTATCTAACTCATTCTTATCCTGACATAAGTTTTTTAGTTGGTGTTCTTTCACGATTCACTTTGGTGCAGCCAAAAGAGTTCTTCGTTATTTAACTAGCACAAACGAGTTTGGCATATGCTTTCAAAAAACAAATGAGTTCAGTCTTAAAGGTTATATAGACAGTGATTGGGCTGGTTCGATTGAAGACAAATGAAGCATTTAATTGCTTCATTCTTGGAACAACTGCAGTTTCTTGGTGTTTTAAAAAGCAGGCCACCGTAGCTTTGTCATCTACTGAGGTAGAGTATGTAGCAGCTACAGCCTCTGTTTGTCAAGCAGTGTGGTTAAGGAGGATTTTATGTGATCTAGGACAAGAGCAAGTTGAAACAACTAATATTTTATGTGATAGCAAGTCAGCATGATGTTGGACAAAAATCCTGTTTTTCACAGCCGTACCAAGCATATTGAAATCAAACATCATTTCATTTGAGAGTTGATGAAAAAGGGAGAAGTTAGATTGGAGAGTTATGGAATCGAAGAGTAAATTGTAGATTTAATGACAAAAAGCTTGCCACAAAAAAAAACATGAGTTTATTTATGCACAATTGGGAGTCTCCAAGTTTGAATGAGGGGGAGTGTTAGAAGTTAAATTTAATTTAAACTTTCAGTAATTGAGTTGTTAGGTTGTTCCCGTAAAATAAGCTAGGAGATTCACTAATTGTTAGTTTTCCTATTTCCTAGATGAATTAGTTAGAGTAGTTAGAATTTGTAGGTGATATGTTGTTAGCGTTGAGTTCAAATTACAACTCTTATAAAGCCTATTTAAGAGGCTAAGTTTCTTGTGAATAAAGCAAGGGTTGATTAGCAAAATCACTTTCTTCTGTTTCTAAAGTTGTTTAGTTCTATAATATTTCTCCAACACACACTATAAGACGAAAGGAAGGATTGGCTCTGTGGTGTTCATTTGCTTATTAACAAAATTCTTAACTTTCAAAAATATGAAAAAGAGATATGGTTAGTTTAATTTTTAATAAATTTTCATTTAATATACCTAAAATATAAAATAATTCATTTTAAATAATGTAATCACCCTTTTGATGTGCATGTTGATCCTACTTTTCATAAGATTTGTGGATCTTAAAATTTAGATTGTAATTAGCATTGCCAGGTTTCATACGACTTCATGATTCAGAATGACCATCCTTTTCAAAAAATCGCAGTGATAAAAAGGCTTATTTCCCTTTTTTTGATTCAGCTATTTCAAATTAGAAGAGAAAAAGTACCATGAGTTGAGGCTCTACCATGGCTGACTGGTCCTGATAATTCATCAATGTAGCTAGTTGGATAGATCATTGTCATTAATATCGTAAAATCAAAGAGTGTACTTTAGATATTGATGGCAAAGGATACATCATAAGAATCTGACTTCGTAAATGGGTATAAGATCAATTGAGTCCCATCAAAAATTGAATAAGATGATCTCGTTCTTTAACTTGATTAGAAGTTGTGAGTACACCACAAGAACACATTTGATGACTGTTATAGATGTCTAGTTCATCACATAAACTCTTTAACACAAAGTAATAAGTGGCTACTGAGTCATTTCTCTATTGATGATTACAAATTGCCCGCTGAATTTCAAAAACTCTAGTAGCATCATGTTGCAAGAATCGATCTTGAATATATGTCCATACATCAGAAGCTTTCTTTATAAAGATTACACTGTGGGCAATATCCTTAGAAACTGAATCAAGCAAACAAGATAAAACCATATTGTTACAACAGCTCCAGCATATGTGTGAGGGTGATGTCATAGTTGGCTCCTTAATTTCTCCATTAATGAATCCTAATTTGTTTTTGCCTTCAAAAGCCATGGTAATTGCTCGGCTCCATAGGGAATAATTATCTCCTGCTAGAAGTTATGAAACTAATACAGTTCCAGGGCTATCAAAGTGATGAATATAGCACGGTTATGTAGAATATGGTTCATGGTCTGGGAAAGATATTTTTATAGTGCCAGAGACATTTATGATAGGCTTGATAAAGGTGGAAGATTAATGTTTTGATACCATAATAGATTTTGAACTGAAAATGACTCATGTGCATTCTTATTGACAGTGTATGTATATATACAAATACAAAATTATGCTATATGAAACAAAGCTAGACCAAAGGTTAAAACTATGGAACTATAAAGGAGAGAAATTATAGCTATGTAAAAGGAAATAATTAAAGGAATACATCTATTTAAAAAAATATATCTTGCTGAGATTGAACTGGTATGATTTTGCTTCAATACATCAATAAGTTGCCTCATTCAAATCCAGGGCAATCTTGCCAAACTTTGTCATACTCATCTTTCATGGAGTTTGAGAAAAAATCTGACCTGGATATACTGGCATTTTGAGAGTGATTGCCAAGGTCACTATGATCATTAGAGGAGACTGGAAATGGTCCTTCCGAAATCATTATACACCATATACCAAAAAGAAAAAGTATTAATTCAACAAACTTGCTTTCCCCAAAAATTAAAAAAAAAAGAACCATACACGAAAAGAGTGACCCTTATTATTAAGCTGACAAAGCAACAGACTAAAAAAATAAAAGAGATGACAAAAGATATTCTATATAATCAAAAGCAATCGTAACACAGGTAATATTAGGGTATGACATGTAGCTTCTTTCTTCTATCTACATGCCTTTAATTATTAAATAAAGTGCAGCATCTTGAAATTTAAGTTGGGTTAAGAATAAAGTCGATCCAAAAGACTTAAGCTTTATGGAGGATTGCTCATTCTCAACCTTATATGCTATTGTTAGATATTGTATCTTTTCGATGTGGGATTGATTATCCCAATACTCTCCCTCACTTGCAACCTCTTTTTGAGTTTGTCAAGTGAATTATTTGGGGTTTCCAGACTCCAAGATCTTTGTTGGGCTATTGGGCCTTAT
>JANQAP020000594.1:270095-288737 GCA_026874005.2 Erythroxylum coriaceum | reverse complement strand
AGGAGATCGTCAGAAAGGTATGTAAACATCTTACATTTCATGTTTTTGTTTTTCTATATCTATATGCATGAGTAGATTTGGTTTTTTAGGTTCCGTTTTATTTCCGCTGCGTAATTTTGATATATATTATGGATGAGATGCATGATCGGAATCTAACAGTAAATATAGTAATACCCACTCATTATCCCATATCGTTATTAACCACCAATTAGGATATTTTATAAAATTGGAATATCAAATATTACAATAGTATATGACTTAGAAATTTTCACTTGAATTGCATATGTATTTCATTTTCTTCATCATTTGATTGTTCAATTGGCTTATTGACTCACCTTACCTTTTTATTGAGCTTGAACTTTTACATATTAACTTACCAATATAACAAAGGATAAAAATATTAGTAGTAACATGTGGGTGTGGTAATTAGGCTTAAGCCCACCTAAAGTCAACTAGCAGGCCTAATTTGACTGAGAATTTAGACGAGTTCAGGCCTAAGGGGCTGGAGGCTCAAGTGGGCCAACCGTTTGCCTAAAAATGACATCATTTTAGGTGACCCACTTAAGCTTAAGCTGCGAGCTAGTCTAGACTTTAGGTCAGACTCAGGCTACATGTCTTAGGGATTCACAACAGGCCTAGTCAGGTTCGACCTATTTCATTATCATCAAAATTACGAGTTAAAATCTCAATTAGACTTTGAGAAAAACAATCAAAACGATTCTTTAACCTACGTAATTATAAGATTTAAACCTAACTTTTGATGGACTCCCCACAGGTACTTTCGAAATATTTTAACCAATGAAAATGATAACTTTTATATCAATGGGAATGGTTCAAATTTCAAATTTTTCGCTTCTAATAAATTTCATCAGTCTTAACCTTTCTACATTAAGGATGTTGATATAACTATCAAATTATTTTTACATGAAATTTATTAAAAAATGAGAATATTGGGTGAGTTTATTTATTGTGTTAAATTGATCAACAATTTGTACATGACATTTGTAAGAAAAATATAAATTACAATTAAATTTTACATAGTTTTCACCATTGTTTTTAATTAATATTAAAAAGAACAACAAAAAGTATTAGGTTGTTAACTAAGCATTATTATTCATTATAACACCTCTTAGCATATAGTTTAGGTTACATGTGAAAATTTCCCATATCATCATCATCACTAACTTATAATTTCTCAAAAAAAACTTATAATTTAAAAATCATTAATCCCATTTTCCATTTTAAAAAACTTATAATTTAAAATTGAAAAAATCATACACAAATATTTTACTTCAAGAAAAATTACTAAACTTTCTAAACTTATATGAAATATTCACTTTAAGACTTCTTACTTGAATTTTTATAAAATATTTCTTATATTTATAAAATATAATAACTTTGTTGCTAAATGATTATACTAAGAAGAGAAAATAATATAAAATAAAATACAAGTTATTTTAACTAAAATTTAATCATCCTAAATTAAGGTTAAAATCTCTAATTTTCAAATTTCCTCACTTATATCAGCATTCTTAATTGTCGAATTTCTTCCATCTTTGAACTCAATCTTATATTTTCCATTAGATCCCTCTATTAAACCATCAACACATGATGTAGAAGAAGAGAGGATTGAAGGTGATGCGATCTAAGACGGTGAAGATTGGAGTACAAGAGACAATCTAACAGCCGTTATTGTTTGTACTTCATCTTTTGCGGGAGAACATTAGAAGAAAAGCTTTTGTGGGAAGGTGGAATTGGACTGATGAAAGGTTCCTGTGACTATTATATCATTCTATTCTTTCGATTTTCTCAAAGTCCTTTTGCACTTTCACTGCTTTTGGTACTTTAAAGATTGAAGAAGCAACTTACATAGACACCATATAGATACAATACAAAATATAAGTTGTGTATTTTGGAAGGTTTCGGAAATAACTTCTCTACTAATTAGGGATAAAATTACGTATTATTAGGCTTTCTTAAATTTCATGTATCAATAAAATTGTTGTAGGATTTTTGAAGGTAAAATGAGAAGTTGAAACTATTTTGTTTAATCTTTATTTCTATATAATTTGTTCATTTTTTTCTATTAATAACACTAATAAGAAGTTAAATCATTATAGCAAGAGGGCTTGGGTTGAAAAAATTGAAATATGGTAGTGCAACAGCCCAATCCAAGTCCAAGTCATCCGATATGGCAATGAAAAGAGGCCCAAACAGCACCACGCACACATATATAAAACCCATCCTAATCCTCTTTCGGACTCTCTCTCCCTCCCACTCCCAATCTTAACCATAACCCTTTTGACGTCTCTCTCAAATCATAATCCACTTAGGGTTTTCCTTATTCCCACCTAGATCTGCCTCCATCCCTCTCCGTAATTAACCTATCCTATCTTTATTAGCCCTAACCTTAATGATGCAACAACCACCCACCGGAGTTGCTCCTCAGCCCATGTCGGCCGATCAGCAGTACCAGCAGCAGAACGCTCAATGGATGATGATGATGCAACAGCAGGGGCAGCCCGTTCCGCCGCCCGCTGGATGGACTCCACCGCCTATCCCTCCCCCGTCGCAGTACGGCGTGGCTTCTTCGATACCTACCGGTGGCGGTGGAGCTCTGGACCCCAATGAGATCAAGTCTTTGTGGATCGGTGACTTACAGCAGTGGATGGACGAGAATTATCTCATGTCTATTTTTTCCGCTACTGGAGAGGTAAAGACATTTGAGTTTTGTTTCGTCTTGTTGGAAAGTAGGGAACTTCTATTGGATTTTGTATCCTGGTCTTGAGTTTGTAATTTTGGGTTTGTGCTTATGCTGAAGAATTTGGTAAAAGTGGCGGACTATTCTCTTTTTTGTACGATTTGTTATGGAATTTGGATTAGTTGGGCAATTCTTTTTACAATGTCGAATTTTACAGAATGATGGCCTGATGTCATGTGTTGGCTATGGTAATATGCATATGTGTTTGTGTTTATATGTCAGTTGGCTATGTATTGGAGTTTGAAAGTTAAAATCATGAGGCAAAGAAGTGAACTTTGTTAAGTGGTTAGCAGATAAACTTTCTTTATTTTGTATGTTATTCCATCCATGAAAGATGAATTGTGTGTTGCAGGCTGTATCAGCTAAAGTCATTAGGAATAAACAAACAGGTTACCCTGAGGGTTATGGTTTTGTTGAGTTTGTATCTCGAGCTGCTGCAGAGAGGATCTTGCAGACTTACAATGGTACACCAATGCCAAATTCAGAGCAAACTTTCCGGCTGAACTGGGCTACACTTGCTGCTGGTGAAAGGCGACAGGATGAAGGTCCAGATTATACTATTTTTGTTGGTGATTTGGCTGCTGATGTCAATGATTACCTATTGCAAGAAACATTTAAAAATGTCTATCCATCAGTTAAAGGTGCAAAAGTTGTGACTGATCGGATCACTGGACATTCTAAGGGATATGGGTTTGTGAGGTTTGGTAATGAAAATGAGCAGCAACGGGCCATGGTTGAAATGAATGGACAGTACTGTTCTACTAGGCCAATGCGGATTGGACCTGCTGCTACTAAGAAACCTGTGGTCCAACAGTTCCAGAAAGGTAAGTTCTTGAACCCTTTGTGGCATGAATATCATTTTATATATGTTTATTCCTGTTTCATTACCACTGTCTGTTACTGTAGTGTTTGATGCCTTGGCTCAGTGTTTGTGGTTTAATTGTGTATTCTCTTAGGTGACTTTGTTCAAAAACAATGCTCTTGATTTCCTCTGCTCTCAGTTTCGAGTTTTGAGGATAGATGAATTTCGGAGTCATTTCCTTCCAGCAATTACCTTTCTAAACTTGGGCGCATTTAATTAAACTAAAACATGCAAAAACTTATATAAAACTCATGTTGTCTTAAAGCAGGACGCCAAGAGGCTCTCATTTTGAGGGGCCTGGAACTGTTTTCAGCTGAAATGATTCCACCTAAATGCGTGGCCTCATTTTAGGTCAGTTATTTAGTTTACATCATAAGCTTACTTAATTTACTTGTGGCTTTTTTGCCACATTCGCCCTTTAATTTCCAGTTCCTTTTATTTAAGGAGTTACCAGCCAAGTTAATTTTATTCCTTTCGTCCAAGTTCGTTTAATTCCTTTTACACATCTCCTTAGTTCTGCTACTTTATGTCAACCGATCTATTTCTTTTATTCAGTTTTCTTGTACTGTTTACATATGGTCGAGACCTTGTCTACATTTCCATATGTTTTTTACATCATGAGTAAACATCTGCTCTGTAGATTGATTCACAATGTTGGGAACCACGCAAACTACTGTAGACCCAGTCATTAGTGGTACAAAGCCGCCATTTTAACCAACTCCACAACCTTGCAAATATTAATGATCTTGGGATGTTTTGAAGAGATATTCCCCTGGTGCAATTTGATGTTGCAGTCTTATGATAATTTCTATATTTAATCAGAGGTTACCTCTCAGTTGTTCTCTCTCTCTCTCTCTTTTTTGGTCTTAGTAATTCCCCAGAGAAATTGGTCTTGAGCTAATATTGAGTTGTCTACCCATAAAGATTAATACTGACACTGGCAAAGAAAAGCCCATAATTGAAGTGAAGTGAGCTCATTATTACTGGTTGTGATATGTGTTCTTTACATATTTTCCATGGAAGAGTTGAAAGCTTATCACCTTCAGAGGATGGTCCCGATTAGAAGTAGGACATTAACCGTCAGTGTAAGAGGGATACTTTAGTTATGCCCCTGAAGACAGTTGCTTCCTTCTATTGTGAGGCCTCTCACATCAGAATTTATGTTTAATTCACTTTACTAGGATTCTCCTGACTGTTATACCAATCCTGCTGCAGCATACTCACTGTTGATATACTTTTCATAACTGTTATTTTTTTTCTGACAATACACCATTGTGAATTTTTATTTATTGATATTTTTCTCTGCTAGCTAGTTCCATTTTGTTGAGTCTGAATCTTCATGAATCAATGTGATACTTTAGTGATTCTTTTACTGAACAACTTCTCATTGCATGTGTTGTAAGTTAAAAAATTGGATGTTGATGTTCTAATGCTACACTAACCATTTCTTTGGAAGGGAATATCGTCTATTCCAACGAAACTTCCACAAATGAAAAATCTTGGTTTCATAGGGTTTATTGGTAGGCTGTCTTTTTTACCTTTTCTTCAGCTGCAGTTATGTATCTTTTTGCTTCATTTGTTCTTGCAGCTACGTATGACAATCCTCAAGGAACCCAGGGCGAGAATGATCCAAATAATACCACTGTGGGTAGTTTGATTTATGTTAGCAGTGTTTGATTTTTGCTACCGCAAATGATTTTATGAGCTCCTTGATGCAGGTTTTTGTCGGTGCTTTGGATCCTAGTGTTACAGATGATGTTTTGAGAACTGTATTTAGTAAATATGGTGAGCTAGTGCATGTGAAGATACCTGCTGGAAAACGCTGTGGTTTCGTTCAGTTTGCAAATCGGTACTTGGGACAAAACTCTTAACTTCTGTTTTTTAATGATTTTGCCTATCTTGATTTCTGATCTTCTTTTGTATGCGGTGGTCTAGTTCTTGTGCGGAGCAAGCGCTTTTGATGTTGAACGGAACTCAGTTAGCAGGACAAAGTATTCGGCTCTCATGGGGACGTAGTCCGTCAAACAAACAGGTTTTTATATTTTTCCATATTTTTTTCTTGTCGAATTTTTTATTCATGTTACTGATTTAGAAGGATGCTGTGTTCAGTCTCAGCCAGATCAAAGCCAGTGGGGTGGTGGTTACTACGGATATGCTCAAGGATATGATGCATATGGATATGCAGCTGCTCCTCAAGATCCTAACATGTATTATGGAGGCTATCCTGGATACGGAAACTATCAACAGCCAGGGGCTTACCAACAACCAGGAGCTTACCAACAGCCAGGAACTTACCAGCAGCCACAGCAGGTAAGTTACATGGCCTTCTTAACTAAGATTGGAGAACCTTATATGACTGCTCTGTCTAAAAAATTTCTTGTAGAAGAGAATATTGGAAACTCTTTCTGGGGAAAAAGAAGATGCTTAAACATGGACGACATTGAAGCATATAATGCTTACAGTAATATTTCAACAACTTAAATTTATGAAGATGCTTAAACATGGACGACATTGAAGAATATAATGCTTACAGTAATATTTCAACAACTTAAATGTATGATCTTATATTATCATTGCTTACTGGTGTCTACAGACGCTTTTATACTCGCAGATGTGTATTCATAATACTACTACATGCTACCGTTTGCTACAAAATTCTGGGTGCATGCTTATCATTTATGTAATAACATTTTATGCTTTCTGCAGTGATCTAGTTCTGCGGCGTCACCAGTTGGAGTTCATGTATTCTCTTCATGACAATCTCAATTTGCAGGTGTCGAGTGGTTATTGTCTTCCAGTGCTTGGTGTGGGAAATTGTGCTTTGTAGCTGCTTTTTTAGGATTAGTTCTATCAGATGAGAGGTGTTTGTAAACTGATAATTGGCGCATCTCGGCATGCTGCTATGACTAATGGCTTTGTAGTACATTTTGTGTTCTCCAGACAAGTTTGCTGTTTGTCGACATCCAATTCGACATTTTCCTTTCCTCTTTTCTTATATATTATATATGGTAGGACAACTGAGTGGACGGGAGGACGTATTATGTTTTGTTAGCGTGTGTTACCCCACTCATACGATTGTGGACTTGCTCAGTAAAATCTTTGTATACATACATATTGGTGTAATATTTGAGCCAAGTATCACTTCTTATTTAGTAGTTAATAAAAGAATGAGACCTGCTGCGTGCCCGGTTTTCCTGCTGAAAATTGACCTTACGTTAGGTTTAATTCTGCTGCATAACAGAACTTTTTGCAGATCTCTATTGTCTCCCCACGAGCAGAATTTTAAACGTTTTGAGCCGTCCGAAATTTTGCCTGCCTTTGTTTTGTTTTAGGAAAATTACAGGCTATGCTATTGATTTTGTCGTAGATTGCATATACCTTGTAGCATTTATCTTTCACAGGAATAAAACCCGAGGTTAAGGGGAACATAACGTAAGACATTGGAAGTTCCTGTTTCGACTTAAACTTTGCTCTTGAATTCTTGTTTCAAAATAACGACAGAACAACTTCAAAAGGACTAGTACCAGTTTAGCATTTTGACTTAAAAAGTGATTTAATAAACCGATTTTGTCCATCATCAAATTGCATAGAAGTTGCATGTTGAAAAATATCTATACCGCAGTAATCTTGCCGTATACAACTCCATTTCTTTGTAAATTTTGAGCAAAATCATCATCCAGAATCAGAACAGCTATGCTAGAATCGAGAAAAGGATATGGACAAAATGGAAGTATCATTTCTGGAAAAAATAAATGAATTGACAAAATGTACAGAAATGGACCACATAAAACTAAAAAGTTGGAAGTTGGCATTATGTGAAAAAATAGGATCTATGAGTGCATGGAATTTAACAACTTGAGAGCCAGAGCTTCTTGTTCTGCCAAAGAAATGGAATCAGTATTCAAGCCTACATTCTTATTTTCTTTAACCTCGTCATCATCACTACTATTAAAATAGATCTTTTGCCTTTTCTGTTTCATATCCTGCATGTTCTCTTCGTCTGTCGCAGAAAACTCATGCTCACTTTCCTCTTCTTCCATGGGGTCTTTCTTCCACTTCATCTTCTCTTTAATACGTTTCTCTCTGCGACGTTGTCGATCCAATTGTTTATCTTCCTTGTCTGCCTGCTTCAGCTCCTCTCTCATCTTTTGATAATATTCACTTCTTTTGCCTATAGAAAACGAAACATGAGCATTATATACGAAACTAATATAGCTTGAAGAAATGGGATTTTTGAGTTGCCGATTTGTATATAGACGTCAATCAACAATCCTAGACCTGCTACTTCAGGCTATTAACCATCTTAACAAAAGACATCTACTCATTCTGCCAAACAGAAAAATGGCATTAAAGCTTCAGTATACCTTGGTCAAGCAAAGATGACTCATCAATAGTCTTTGTATCTGCCACTCTAGCCAATGGAGGAAGTGTATTGCCTTCCTCATCAAAGACAACTCTTGTCCCCAGTGGTCTGTGAATATTAATCTTCAACTTCTTTTTCTTCAAAACCCGTGTTGCAGGCCTCAAGTAATCAACAAAAAAAGTAAGAACTAGATGAGTCCAAGTAAAAAGAAAAGGCATGCAAAATGGAAGCTTAGCTTCTACAAGCAACGCCTTTTGTTAATCCAATGGAACATTAAACAGCGTTATACAGGAGCTACAAACTTCACTTACATGATATCTCCAATCTCACTTGTTTTTCCATCCCCTACATTCGGTGCATCTTTTCTTAAAAGAAAATCTTTGTCCACATTTTCCTCCTCAACGTCACTAATGTCTAATTTTTCTCGTCTATCTGCAAGTTCTTCATTAAAGTCATGACTTTCAAACTTTTCCCTCGGAATATCAATTGTACTATCCTCATTCATACTTTCCAACAAAATGGGGGAAGATTTTCCTGTTGTCTTTTTCCCTTTAATTCTCTGATTAAGAAAACGGATCTTTGGGGTCATTGGTAGACCCAAAGAAGCTGAAAATTCATCAATTGGGAGTTTCATCACATCAAACACTTCCTTGTCCTTCTGAATATGTATGGAACGCAAATATGTAATCAATGCCCTTTTAGCCAACTTGTGCAAATCGTCATCCTTGACTAGTAAAGCAGACATTAACCCAGAAACTGGTTGCAACTTTTTTGTGTTTGCCTAAAGTGAGTAACAAAATGAACAAATTTAGAGTACTAAATACAGCAACCATCTTTCACATTTAGAACAAGCAATATCTAAAACCAGTCAAATCAGATTAAATACTCAAATCACTCTAAAATTAGGTGGCTCACCTTAATAACATTTATAGGTATTTTTGCTGCTTGTAACTTTTCAAGCATTTTCATTTCTGAGGGCATCAGGAACACAACAGACCTCCCTCCAGATTGATAACGTGCCGTACGACCAACTCTATGTATGTAGGAAGCAACATCCTCTGGACAGTCCACCTAAGCAAGCAAGTAATATTCAAATGAACCAGTGCTCATATAAGGCAACCTTTCAGTTTATGAAACAATCAATATCTCACCTGAACAACCCAGTCAACTGCCTTATTAAAGTCAAGGCCTCTAGAGGCTACATCAGTTGAAAAGAGAACTGATCGCTGCTCACAAAATTGAGAATAAATTCCCATCCTCCTGTCCTGCTTCATCCTTCCATGGAGACACTTCAATGGAATCCCTGGTTGCAGTTTCTTAAATGCTTCAAAGACAAACTTCACCTATCAAATTGCACATGAAGAAAGTTGAAACTAGAGGCAATTCATATTGGAAGGAGTAATTACTGATTCCACAAAGCATTATTATGCATATGACATTAGGAATTGAATAATAATAGGCCCCTAGGAAAGGGCAATGCTTCCTCCCTCTTCATGTTGTATACAAGAATAATTTAGCTAACCAAATATAATCCATCTCATTAAAACCTGACATGGACACATACCAAGATAAAATGAATCCGCAAAAACAAATACATTCATCAAAACTTTTATCACCTAACATTTGATGAAAATTTCAACTTCCAAAGCAGCAGCAGCAGCAGCAGTGAAATATACCAGCAACCAACTCAAAAAATCAAAGCCATATGAAAGAAACATAATTACATGTTTTTTTCATGTATTAATCAAAAGACAGCTTGACACATTGACCGGCCTGGAATTGGAAAATGTTGGGGAAAATTAATTGAAATGCATCTCAGTATTGCTTCCCATCAATAGAACTAATAATCCAAAATCTCATTACATTAGTATCTTACTGAACCAATAGTGATTCAAGAATCTACTATATTCCCCCATGGTCTCTACCATGTACAGTAGCAACATTGTGCACCCACATCACAAGTTTCATACAATTAGAATAAACTTATGTAACTGACCTGCTTGCAGCTTGAAAGAAATACAAGAATCTTTGAATTAAGGTGTGCCTTTATAAAACTCCATAGCATGTCCAACTTTTGATCGAGAGGCACAACAATAGCAGTTTGCTGTAACCGGTTAGGAGTCGCTGTCACAGCCTCTTCATGCACACTGAGATACTCTGGATCCTTCAAACTGAGTCTTGCAAGATCCTGAACAGACTTGGTTTGAGTGGCAGAGAAGAGAAGGGTTTGCCTGTGCTTAGGTAGCTGTGAAACTATTGCATTCACAGCCTTTTTAAAACCAACGTCAAGAATACGATCTGCCTCATCAAGGACCAATAACTGTTCCCTAGCCAAGAAATTTTACCTAAATCAGCTATATATGAAAGGGGCAATAGAGCTCTAGCCAGTACCAAAAGTACTAGCTTGTACAAAAAACATAAAAAAAAATCCTTAAAATAAAGATATAGAAAAAGTAAACCATTCTGAACATATATCATACTCACTACTAAGAAAGCACCAATCATATTCATGTCTTCCAATAAAAAAAAAGACATATAACTATGCGCAGATCTCGACCTGAAGTTGAGAACAGTCAAAATTTGGTGTTTCATCCATGTGTTGAAGAAGCCGACCAGGAGTACAAACCAATATGTTCAGCTCATTAACACGCTCCTTCTCCACATCCACATCTTTTCGACCGCCAATTAGCAGGCCAACACTAAAGTTATGAAACTTCCCAACTGCTTTTAATACATCAAAAAGTTGCCCCGCTAATTCCCTCGTGGGAGACATTATAATGCTGCCTACCCCATCTTGGGGATTCCATCTTTCCCTGTGTAACTTCTCCAAAACCTGAACTTCGCCCACCCCACACCAAAAGGGCATGGGTTAGGTTAATGTAAATTCATGTAATAGGTTAAAGAACTGACCTTTACAAACTATCATCAGGAAATGACAATCCCACAAAACATAATCATGAATCTGAATAAAAATTAGACACTAGACACTTACAGGAATAACAAAAGCGAGGGTTTTTCCAGACCCAGTTTTGGCAGCACCGAGAATATCTCTGCCGCAGAGCGCGTGAGGCAAAGACGCCCTCTGTATATCAGTCATCAAAATATAATTAGCCTTCTTCAACCCATCTTTTGTCTTCTTTGACAACGGCAATTCACTAAACTTGGTAGCCCCTGCATACCGGGAAAAGCCTCCTTCTGGAAGGCGGCCGATGGGAGCATCATCCGAAGGGAGCGGCGGAAGAGAGAGGGGGTTGGATCCGGACTCAGGTTTCTGGGATTCTATCCACTGGTTTAGAAAGTTAATTTCTTCTTGTTCTACAACTATACGTTGCTTTCGCAGTTGTTTGGATTGGGATTTGGATTTCCTCATTCTGGGTCGCCCTTAAAAGGGACTTGCAATCCTTAATGAATGGGAAAGTCAAGACCTTTGGTTTTTGAGATAGCGTTAGTACAAGGCAACGTCTTTCGTTGGTGAGCACAGAAATGGGGAGGGGTTTAAGGTTTAGAGAAAAAATGGAGGGTTTAGGGTTTTGCATAAGTTAGGAGAAAGCTGATGGATTGGGGTCCACGTATTCTGATATATTTTCTTCCTCTTTAATTTAATTTAACCACATGGATTACTAATTTATCTTCGTAGTATTTTTATATTTTGTGTTGATAAAACTCAATTCACTCGTATTCTACTTGCGATTTGTTTTTGTGATTAGCCCTCCTCAACAATGTTTTAAAAATTAGGTCAAAATTAAATCATTAAGATAAAAAATATATGTTTTAAAAGATTGTTTGAATAATAAAATATGGTTGAAAAAATTATTATTATGTATCGAAGAATTTAAAATTTAATTAAAAAATTATTAAATAAAATTTAATTTATTTATTTTAGTTTATAAATACTTATTAATTAAAAACTGATTATTTAATAAATTACTACATTTTTAACAATAAAAGTTATTAAAATAAATCATATCAAAAAGTTAAAAATTGAACCAAAAATTGGACAATTTAAAAATTTTACCGTTAAAACGGAAGAATTGGTTGCATTTTTTAATCATTGCTCTCAAAACTTCAAAGATTGGAAATTTCTTTTTTGTTTTTGAAATTAAAGGAAACTATGTTAACAACACAAAAAACTTATATACGATCCTCATCAAAGATCCTACGGTCAAAAAAACTACACTACACTATGCAACAATACAACAATTATAACAAGAGTCTAAATTAACCAAAGCGATCTAATCTCATGACTGATACTGTCCAGTAGCTTATGAGCTAAGAGAGTCTCTTTAATCAAGTTGACAATTACCGCAATAAATTCAGATTTGTGCTGCTCCTTATTTTTATAAATTCACCTATTTTTCCCCTGGCAAAATATAGTTAAGTTTAGACTGGAAATTTCTTTTACAAAGAAGTTAAATTTTCGTTAATAATTCTTAAAAACTAAAGAGCACATTTTGATCCTTAAATTTTTTTTGTCGAAATATAATTCTTCTCCCTTTTTCATATATGAAAGATCTTTATATTTGCGTTGTATAAAATACAAATGTATTAAGGATCTTGCTTGTCATTATCTTAACTGATTTATCAAATCTGTTGCTTTTAAATTTATTTTTTTAATTTCCTTAAAAAAATACCTTTTGTACTTAAAATTAGAATTTGATTATTACTATCAAGAAAATGAACCAACATCCATTAATTAACATTTTAATTTTAATTAATCAAATTCTTAGAAAAATATATGGAACCTTAAAATAAATTAAACCACCAGAGGTATAGCTTGAAGCCACAATTACTATAAAAATCTTTCATGAAATTTTCCCTTCCGCACAAGATGATGAACTTTTGATTAATAGTCATGAAAACAAAATTATCAATAATAATCAATTATTTTGATACGAAAATATGTTTGAAAATATTGTATAATGACATTAATTTATACATACATATGTAAGTTTTAGAGATTAAACAATCATTCAACATCAACAATAACACTACCACCTAGTATGAATGATAAGCGGAATTTATGAAGGTTTAGTAGTATACAATCTTACCTTTAATTAGTAGTCGTACGCAATCTTACCATTAATTAGTAGAAAGACTTTTTCTAAACAATTCCATTACGAAGCGTAAAGCCCAATAATACATCCAAATTTTTATTTATGAGGATTATTCTCCATCTCTCAGTGATTATATGATGTTTTCTAATACTAAAAGAGGTGTTCACGATTAACTAATTGTATACTCATATTCTAAACTAGTACATGGTAGTACAGATTCGTGCAAACTTGATTAGTTTTTCAACAACATGACTAATAGTCACCATTTATTTACAACTTTGTACAATATAGGATAATTAATCATGTAATGCAAATAGTTTGATAAAAGCTCTATTGGAACTCACATTGGTACCGTGAATGAATTGTTTAATTGTTTGAATGTGCTTCAAGTTTTGCTTCTTTACAACAGATCCCTGCCCCCCAAATGCAAAACCTGTGGAGGAAGAGCAGATAATCATAAGGCATTTCCGTAGTGGAGCAGATGCTGATCCTGATCATGCACTTTATATGCTGAACAATCTTATATTATGAAATGCCTGCTTCTGTATCCATCAATTTCTACTAATGCTATTTGTTTCAAGTGCTTCAACCACTGTGCTCGCTGTTTCATCCGAGTCGCATTGTGGTTCGCTGAGTTCAACTAATGTGGTCTCTCCACGAAGGTAAGTAGTCTGTTGGTCTCCCTGCAAAGTTGCAGTTTCTTTTTTGCATGATGCAGTAATTGACATCCCTGAACCATGAATGCATACAGCCGAAAAGTTGCAAGCTAGAATGCAGAAAGCATCAAGGAGAACCATCCCCATATGAAGCCCTGTAGAACTTAATAGAGTTCTTTTGCATTGTCCTACGCCTGGTATTCTATTTATCCTTCATGAAATGGGAAAGATAAGTTTGCCGTGTCAACGCTTTAGAATTAGCAGGGAGGTTGCTGGAAAGTTGAAAAGTTTGAGCTGGATCATGTAAGATAGCCGTGCACTATGTGTACCGTACGGTTGAAGGGTGTACTAATTACTATAAGCGAAACGACACGCCGAGTGACCGATAAACAATAACCACATGACAACATGCAGTTCTTTCCCCCACAACTGCAAACTCTTTGCGTATATAAAAGCTAATCCTCCATGGAGTGTATCAATTTCAGATTGAGAGATTATACACTAATCTAATTGCACATAATGGCGATGAAGTTTACACAAGTAGAAGATATAATGGCCCCTCTAGGAAACCAGTTCAACTAGACAGTCGAGGCTTACGTTGCTTCACTCGTATGGCAGGCTCTAAGCTCCCTGCTTGGTTTCTGGGATCCTTGGCTTATCAACTTCTTGTCGTGAACTTGCAACTTGCTCCTCATTCCGTAATTCCTGATTCTCCATCATGTTCTCCTGCAAAACCTTCTTAAGCTCTGAGTGTTAGCTGACAACTCATCTCTATGTCTTCAATGTAACTATGTAAGTTGTTTGATGGCCTATGATTCAAGGTACTTACTTTCATAGTTTAAGGGGAAAATAAAGTGTAAATTAGGTGGTATAGGATTTAACTGCACTTTCTAGTTGAGGTTTTTAACTTACCTGCAAAAGCTCAGTCAATTTGCCAGTTCTATAATGTTCTACAGGCTTTGACACAACTGGATGGTGGTTTAAAAGATCAGGTTGCAGAGCTTGCAGAGGCTCAATAGAAAGTGGCTGATCTGTGTCGCTGCCATCGTCCTCCATGCTATGGTCAGAATCTTTTGGGGATAACTTATCAGCTGAGCGGCTAATAGTTTCCTTTGACTGGGATGGCACTTGAACCTTCTTAACGACTTCAATTAAAAGTTTCTCAAAAGGCATATCAGGTGGTCTCATGTGTTTAGCTTCTCCTTTATGCTTTGCCTCTGGGGAATTTCCAAAAGAATGAGCTTCATTTTGCAGGCCTGAAGGCATCATCTGCTGATTATCCTGAGATTGAAAATGTCGAAACTGGTTTTCAGCTGCCTGCTCCAGAATTGTGACAGTTGAACCATTTGATGAATGAGCAGTCTCTAGAATGCTTTTGCCTTTGGAGGCCAACTGATGGCTAGCTTGGGCTACAAGTAAAGATGGTTCACCAGGAGCTGTTATGCCATTTGCTAGATTGAAAGGCTGCACCACAACAGGCACTCGGTTGCCTCTTGCTTCACCCAGTGGAGCACTTTGAGGCATGCCTTTTGAGAATGCCATGTCAGCTGTTTGAGACATATGATTAGTTCTGTCTCTGGACCTTGAATTATGACCTTGTACCTGACTGTAGTCCTCTCTTGGGAGGGGAATCTCATTTCGTCTAATCATTTGAGCACCAGGTGCAATGTCGTTGTCTGAAGAAACAGGGACATAGCGCCCAGGCTTAAAAACAACACCCCTCAAAGTAGTTTCTGAGTTGCCAACCCTGACGGTGAGCAAATATCCAGCATCAAATGCAGCCTCAATTGCACCATAAACAACCTGACCCACCATGGTATCATTTGCATCAGTAATTGGATCTAGTTGGCGTGGATTATTTCCATTGACTACAGGTGGAACATGAGCATTTTCTCCCTGATTTCGATTTTGATTTCTTGGAATATGATCATTTCCCCCTTCAGAGTCTGGTCTCGGATACTTGCGTGGTCGACCACGTTTGCGCTTCAATGTAACAATGGCTGAAGCATCAAGGTTGTTACCCTGATTTGCTTCATTCATCTTTATTATATCCAAGGAATCACTAGCTTGATGAGATCTTATATGTTTTCCATCCCCGCATTCAAGATGGCAGCTGAAAATTGGGTTCACAGTCACTAATATTACTGAAAAGACAATAAGTTAAAAGTGCCACTGATTGAAGGAAAAAGGCAATATTCATGAAACAGAGCAACATATCCTGCAAAATTGTATTCATTTTGGAATCTTATGACATCACAAATATCTTAACAGGAACTTCCATAATATGTTTTCACACAATAACAGAAAAATATTGAAGTTTAATTTGAACCATCAATTCTTTGGCCTAACATGAAAGTGAGATAGGATTTCTCCGCATCTACTAGGGTTCAAATCTCAGGGCATGGATTGAGGGATTTTTGTAGATATTGACGCTTTCTTATGCATAAGAAAAAAGTCTGCCCTGAAAGCACATTAGTTGAATTCAGGCGTGTTGTGTAGCACTTACATATATGGGAATTGAATAACATATAGTTTAATTCAACACTTTCCTTCTTTATCTCCACTGGTCAAACGCACAAGCTAATATTAAAGACCCCAGTTTTGTGGATGACATAAATATATTAAAAACGTTTTTAAAACATGGAAAGAACCACTACTGTTCAAGGGAATGTTCAGAAAAAATAGCAATCTACCACACATGCTTTTTGCAACCATATAACTCTAAATCCTGTTTGTAAAAAAGTACACATTTACTGAGTAGAGTATAATTCATGCATTTCTGTAGTTGTATTTCCAAATTGGATGCTCTTTAGCATGTTCCAAATGTTATTGCAAATAGGAATTTACAAAAGGCTTTCAAATGTCAAATTTTTGATAACCATTAGGTTTAGCACCTCTTTCTCTCATATTGAGATATTTCTTTCTTATCCAATGCTAACTGTTTCACTAACATGGCATGAAACAAAAACAACTAGATTAGTCTCAACCAGGACAACACCTCATAGCTCAGTCCGAAAAGCTATAGACCGCTATTATCATTACTATCTCAATTCCCATATTATCTATGCCAACCTTTTTCAAGAAGTGACAGCTCCATGTCTATTTATTTAGTTCAGCAAAGTACATAGATCTTACAACAGTTGAGGGCCTAATAAGTTGGTTTACAAAATAACAGCAATTTATGTGGCTTCATTTTTATTCACCAACTTTCACAAGATTATAAAACTACAACTTTCTGGCTAACCTCACAGGAATCCCAATGTATTATCAATTTGAGAAGGAGAGCAACTGAAGCAGCTAAAGATGCAAACCATCCACCGAAGTAAATAAGAGAGGTTTTTCTGGTATGAGAATTACCTACACATAGGTAAGCAATTCAAACGCCTCTGAATGACAACAGAGAAGCAATTGCATAAAAATTAGTAGCCGGCAATCATATTCCCAGACAATGAATTTTAATCGCAAAATTTAGGTTGAGGCAAAGTAACATCACAACAGCATATTAAGACTAGAATCGTAATTTCTTTAAGATATCGAGCCTTACATAAAGGGTCAATAAAAGCAAATAACTTTAATAAGCCAGCAGAGATGCAACCAAATGTAACTCATTAGCAAGCAAAAAGACAGTGACTGTAAATATACAATTAGTTAAAGACAATCACAACTACTAAGAGAAGAAACAAAGCAAAAAAAAAGACAACACCAACTTCTATGGTGTAGCAAAACATCGATTAGATAAACTGTGAAAAGTTTCTATGAGAAATTCCAATTTACACGAGTACCGGTCCATGTTTGGTTAAAAGTGCAAACGTCGCAATTTCACATCTTTAATCATCCAAGACCACTAAACTCGATTTTCATTTTCATTATCCAAGAAACCCAATAGCAATTAAAAAAGGAAAAACATGGAGAAGGCATAGGAACCCAAAAATCTTTTATTTCTATTATGTAGTTAGAACCCGATAAAAATGCTTTGCGAAAGAAATAAAAAGAGTGTAGCCAAAATCACATAGATACATGCAAAAGCAAGGAAGAAAGCCTAACCGCTGGAGGGGACCGAGCGGTGCTTTTCCGGTGGAGAAAACAAAACACCAAAAAAAAAAAACAAAACTAAGAAAAAGATATGAGCTTTTCAAAATGTTGATATCGTAGTTTAAGGCTGAGAAAATATTAAATATCTGATTGTAATCAAAATTGACAGGACCGTGAGACAAAGATCTCGAAAACTCCCCGCAAAACCAACACGTATCGTATTGAAAGTGAATTAGGGTACTACTCCATGACAATGTCACCAGCAAAAGTTGTAAGGCTTGCTTGTGCTTCACTCCTTGAAAATAATTATATAACTGTAGGTTATTTTTTGAGAATATAGAAAACTTCAAAGGTGTTGCTCTTTCTCCTCATCAATTATTCCTTTTTTTATTATTATTTATACATAAGAATTTAAAAACAATTGTAAATATTATTTATTTTTATTAATAAGTATGGAAATACTTACGTCTAGGGGAACGAATACCGTTTCGTACCGGCCGGTATCGGCCGGAACGTGCCGTACCGGCCGGTAAGCGGAACGGTATCCGTTCCCTGGGTACCGGCCGTAAATACCGGTTGGTACCGGCATTTACCAGCCAGTACCGGCCGGTACGGCCAGTATCCAAAATACCGGCCAGATACCAGCTGGTATTGTAATTCCCAAAAATTGGAGGACCAAAACCCAAAAAAAAAAAAATCTAACCCTAAAAATCGTTGCCGTCTGCCGCCACCTCCATTTTTCTTCACTCTTCTGCTTCTTCATTCTCCTCCCGCACATCGTAGACCGCACCCAACCCACTCCCACCTGCCGCCTGCCGCCCTCCGTACCCGCCGTTGCCGCCGCACCACTCCTTCATCTTCTTCGTCTCACACTCTCACTCTCACTGTCTCACACCCGCACCATCTCACTTCAC
>JANQAP020000594.1:159928-183744 GCA_026874005.2 Erythroxylum coriaceum | reverse complement strand
ATTACAAATACACTTAAAATAAATATTGATACAATTATAAAATAATCAATGAATTACATATTTTCAATCATATTATACTGCAGGGGTATTTTTGTTATTGACATTGTTTTTATGTCCTGTCCACTGCAATTAAACACATTTCTGTCCTTGAGACAGAGACAGTTTTTTCTGTTTTGTCCACCACAATCAAACATCTCACTGTCTCTAATTTTTGTTCTATTTTATCTCTAAATTTTTGTCTTATTCTGTCTCTACATATTGGAAACAGTAACCAAACGTAACGTAAATGCCAAGTAACTAAACCGGTATTTTGGCTACAAGACATGATTAGTTGCGCTGGAGAAAGTCAAAAGGGAGCGGTTTTTGGCCGTGTGTTCATTCCACGAAACTGGCCTGCCTTAAAAACAAACGTTAAAAACATTTCGAAAAAGTCGTTATTTAGCCAATGTTGTCTGAATTAAGCCTTCTTGCAAATATATCATCCGGCCGACTTCTATCAATCAGCTCACCGACCGAAAGACATCAGAATACACGCGTTGCATACGCACGTGAAACATCAATGACAGCTGTAACGTGATTCATACTGTAGCCTTTCAAGTTCTAAGGCTTTGGCTCCCGGTTTTCGCTTTGATAAATTCCTTTTGCCAATTTCGTATTAGATATTACCGTAAATTCCTGGATTTGATATACTTAAAAGCTTACATAAATACAATTTAACGTTAAGATGTTTAGATAAATATAGAATAATTTTTATATTCAAAAAATCCAAAAAAATAGTGAATTAATTTGAAGTGAAATTTAATTTCCAATTTTCTTATTGCAGTTTCCAATTCAGTCCAACGCGTTGACCAAGTCTTTTCTAGTCCGTAGCCGATTTCAGCTTCGGTCTACTTTCCCATCACAAAAAGGCTACCCAAGTTTTCGTCTCTCTCTCTTCACAATCATATTAATCAAGAGCTCCGTCTGGGTTCTCTGTTTTTATCCTTCAAAATATATTCTTTGTGTGTATGTGTCTCTTTGAATCTCTAATCCAACCTTTAACTGCACCTGACAATATTCATTCTTTTGTTTTGGTCCAAAAATCTGTGGTCTTTACTGTTGATAATTCAAGTATCAACACCTTCTTTCCTGATCTGCTTATTTGGGTCTTTTCTGCACAAGTGGAAGATTGTAACAAGCAATGGGTCATTGTTTTACCAAAGAAAATCAGTCACAGGCACAGAGTTATAATGGTTCTGCTGGGGTGACCTATAATCAAAAACCTCAAGAACCTTCTTCGTACCAGAACAAACCTCAAGCTCAGCAGCAAGCCCACCAAGTAACTGTCCAGCAACCATTACAAGCCCCAAAGAAGCCGACTGTTCCAGTCACTAGAGCAGACACAATTCTTGGAAAACCCTACGAGGATGTAAAGTTGTTCTACACTATGGGAAAAGAACTGGGTAGAGGACAGTTTGGCGTCACTTATCTTTGTACTGAGAATTCAACTGGAAAGCAATATGCTTGCAAGTCAATATCCAAGAAGAAGCTTGTCACCAAGAATGATAAGGAGGACATGAGGAGAGAAATTGCAATAATGCAACATTTGAGTGGCCAGCCCAATATTGTTGAGTTCAAAGGTGCTTATGAGGACAAGCAATCTGTGCATCTTGTGATGGAGCTATGTGCTGGTGGTGAATTGTTTGATAGGATTATTGCCGAGGGGCATTATAGTGAGAAGGAAGCTGCTGAAATATGTAGGTCTATTGTAAATGTCGTTAATATCTGCCACTTCATGGGTGTGATGCATAGGGATCTGAAGCCTGAGAACTTCTTGCTGTCGAGTAAAGACCCAAAAGCTCTTCTGAAGGCTACTGATTTTGGGCTTTCTGTATTTATTGAAGAAGGTATTGTCTAATTGGCAAGATCATGTTTTTTTTTGCTTTCGATGAACTTGAAAAGTAGCATAATCGCTAGGGAGAAGAAGTTTCTTGCTTAATGTTGTGTTAGAATATGTTAGAATAGTTTCTATAATGGTGCATGCCTCATGTTTATCACTATGACTTTTAACATACATTTAGATGTAATGTAGGAGTAATCCACAATCTAATTACGAACTTGGAAATTACTATGCGTTTTTTGATGTATGGCTTCACCTTCTCTAATAGTATCGAGTATCTCTATTGCCAATTCTACTGGTAGAGGGGTCCTTAAATTCTGAAAGGTATATTAGTTACTTATATTGTCTTGGTAAAATGGTTTAGAACAATTATTTGAGTACTATTTGCCCTATCTATTCTGTCTGTAGCTTCATACATTTGTTAGCTTTTATTATTTAGCTTTCCACGTTTCTTCTGACCTCTGCATTTAGTGAAACAGATGAAAGCATGAAATATGTTATACAAGTTTCTTCTCAGTTCAGCAAATAGTTAGAATAGCTCTGGTCTACTTTATAGCTTGCACAATCAATTATGTCTATGGCTAACTGGCTTTCTTGGATTTGCATTAGGCGACTTCGTTTGGTAGTCTCTTTAGATTCAATGTTATGATACATTTTCTATAAACCTTCTACCGTTTCATGTCGCTGCCCCTTTTGAAATCAAATTTGAAGTTATATTACTAAAATCTACAAAATAAGTTGGCAATGGCTGTGAATATTAATGCCTCTTGAAAGAGTATATCACTGATCTGTTAGGTACTCCACGATGATCATAGCTACCAATAAATTTGGATGATAAGCTTAGGATACTCTGTGCAGGGAAGGTATATCGGGATATTGTTGGAAGTGCATACTATGTTGCTCCAGAAGTATTAAGGCGCAGATACGGGAAGGAAGTTGATATATGGAGTGCAGGAGTTATACTATATATTTTGCTTAGTGGAGTGCCTCCATTTTGGGCAGGTATATGATAATATCTTTGCATAAATTACTTCAACTGCCTGATATCCTTCTTTAGTACATGATCTTATGTGTTGGAGCTTGACATAAATTGTAATGTTTTAATCAAATTGCCTAAGTTTGTGAATAGACCTGCTCATTGGTGATCCTAAAATGCATTTCAGAAACGGAGAAGGGTATATTTGATGCCGTTTTAAGAGGACAGATAGACTTTCAGAGTCAACCATGGCCCAGTATATCAAATGGTGCCAAGGACCTGGTCCGTAAAATGCTGGCCCAGGACCCAAAGAAAAGGATTACTTCTGCTCAAGTTTTAGGTATTGATTTCCACAATCAATTTTACTTTTCCATTTTTAGCATCACTATTCCTTTGCTATTCAATTATTTCTCAGCATATAAAACGAGTTGCATTTGAAGCAAAGAAAGTAAATAACATCATGATGTTTACTTTTGTTGAACCATTTTTTGGTTAGATCATAATAGCAAATGCTGCCTGACAAGTAGTCAACCTGTCAAAATAGTGAAATTCCTCTTTGTCAACGCTTCTTCCGCAAAGCCTGGATAGTTTCAGTATAACATGTGACAAGCCGGGTATTTTTATTTCAAAAACTTCTGAAAGTTCAAATTTTGTGTCTGCTCCAGAGCATCCATGGCTAAAGGAAGGTGGTGAAGCATCAGACAAGCCAATAGACAGTGCAGTCCTTTCTAGGATGAAGCAATTTAGAAGAATGAACAAGCTTAAGAAGCTAGCACTTAAGGTAGGACAGTTAATGTTCTAAGTTCAGGGAAATAAAATCCAGGCATCAAACCACAAAATATATGCAAAATAACTGTGTAATTTTCTTTTGGGGTGCCAATTATTCTGTAGGTTATTGCTGAAAATCTTGATACCGAAGAAATTCAAGGGCTAAAAGCAATGTTTGCAAACATAGACACTGACAACAGTGGTACAATCACCTATCATGAACTTAAGAGTGGGTTGGCCCGACTTGGATCAAAGCTTACAGAAGCTGAAGTGAAGCAGCTTATGGAGGCCGTAAGATCTTTTTAGACAAATTTTGCTGTACCATTTGATGACTCCTTATCGAACCCTGACTACTGATTTGTCATTCAGGCTGATGTCGATGGAAATGGGACGATTGATTATATTGAATTCATCACTGCCACAATGCATAGATACAGGCTAGAAAGAGATGAGCACCTTTATAAAGCCTTTCAATTTTTTGACAAGGATAACAGTGGGTGAGTTTCATCACAAGAATCTGTAAATTAGAAGGACACTCTACTTAATAACAAGCTTTTGGTGTGTGTGAAATACTTATGCTATTGTCAGAGACTATTTAAAATTTTAGGTGATTCTAAAATAGGGGGGCAACACTGGAATTGAGGAATAGAAGCTTGCTCTTTGATGTACCTAAAAAGTGCACCTGGCATTTTGTACTGACAGTGGGGAGGGGAACTGCAGTAGCTGGCTTGATATTGGGCTCTGTTTGCAGGTTTATCACGAGAGATGAGCTAGAGACTGCAATGAAAGACTATGGAATGGGTGATGAGGCAACAATTAGAGAGATAATCTCTGAAGTTGATACAGATAATGTAAGCTAAATATTTGCTCTTGATCCGAACTGCTCTTTGTCTCCTATGTCTTATCTCATGTATCTTGTGCTAATTAATGCTGGGATTTACAGGACGGTAGGATCAACTATGAAGAATTCTGTACAATGATGAGAAGCGGGACCCAGCCACAGGCCAAGCTTCTCTAATATTAAGAAAATGGAAGGAAAGAAACTCGCCAAAACTGTAGCCAAATTTTCTTGTACTAAAAGTTTTCGGCACACGTGACGTGAGAATCTCTCCACTTGTTTTTTTTTTAAATTTTTATATTGCATAGATGTTTGATGGATTCTTGATTGAAAATTTGACCACGTACAATTTATGTTTCGAACCAATGGTATGAATGCATAGCATGTTGTTTCAAAAGCAAAGTTTGCTAGATTGACAAGTACGTTTGTAGTTGTGGCTAAACCAACTTGGAACTTGAATATCCAGTGTGTTTGTTAAGCAACAACAATGGTTGACATGTAGTTCCCTTTACTTTTCACATTCGTGAGCTTACTGCAGGCTTATGATTGATGGAACAAAAACCAGACCTTCCTATTGTTTGATTAAATAAACCTCAATCGATAGGTTGATTAAATTTAAACAGTTTTAAAACAGATTAACGTTAATCAATCTTCCGTTTGGATATAAATCACACTAAATAGCATGAGCATCAAATTGTTTATTTTACGCAGCATCAAGAACTTATTTGAATAACTCGAATAGGAATTGAACTATTCAATTTAAGTAGCAAAAAGGGCTTTTATTTAAACTCCTAAAAGAGTTGAGTGTCAAATTATTGAAAGATATAAGTTTACATGACACTTGCATATGGTAGAACATGGTCAGTTCAAAAGCCATGTATCTTGATCAGCTCCTTCGGCACAAGGTTAGTGTTAATCAGAAAACTCTGGACGTTCTTGCGTTGATCACCTTGGAGTTGAATTACTTTGCCGAGCTCCTTGTCCTTCACAACATTCCCATTACAGCAGAACTCTTTCTTGAGTGCTTTGACAATCTTCTCGAGGCTGAAATCTTTTGGCAGTCCCTGAACTGTGGTTAGACACTTCTTTCCATTCCTCTGTTGTACTCTGATGTGCACATTATCTTTTGCCCCTCCGGCGCCCGACTCTTTGGCCTCAGCAAATGGATCAAAAGCAGTGGGAATCTGGACTTGTGGATCAACCATGTACTTTGCTTGACTGTAAACTAAAACAAAAATAAGATGGAACTTTTAGCATAAACTAACACACAGCTCTCAATCTCCTACCATAGCAAGTTTCATAAACAAAAGCATAAGAACAAAATCCTATCCTAACCAGGAGATTCTGTTCTGGATTAATCTATGGATGCCTCGACATAAGCATCATGAACTTATCTATAAAATCACATCAAGAAAGCTCTCTGTTTTTTTTAAAAGAAAAACAATCGATCTTCCTAACAGCCTCATGATGAAAGAATGGTAAACCACCAACAAAGAAGGAAGAAAAGGAAAGAAGCAAAACCAGAAAACCCTGCGCGATTATAACAACATAGAACATCAAAAGCTAAAGACTTGACCGATCTACCAACTAATGATCACAGAAGCAGGTTGCATGCAGAGCTAATGACTATGATCGACAATAGTATATGGATCATGGATGTTACCTCAAGAGATGGGGAACACTAGAACGAAAAAATATTGATGAAACAATAGAATACTCCATAAGAGCAAAACCAGAAACCCAAATATACCGACTAATGATCATATAAGAAAGTAGCAAGCAGGACAAGGCCACCAATAGAACATAGACGCTTACCTTAGGAGAGAAGCGAGAGAAGTATGGTGCGAAATAAAGTCGTCGTCAGGTGGTGGTATATATAGAAATAGGAAATCCTTTCGGAGAAGGAAAAGAGCAGAGTCGGTCATTGGACAAATAGTCAATACGCTTACAATATACGCTTGTTGGGACCCACCACCCCACTTGAGCTTGTAAGTTGTAGTTCCAGAACCAGCAGGGCATTGTCTGGAAGATGAAGTTTGTGGTCCAAGAATCTGGAGATAGTAACGAACGGGCGGGCGGAGAGAACCGAATTCCAACGTTTGACCTTATCCCCCAAACAAAGTACCATCCGTGTCTTGTATAAATTTGATGGAATTTATTTTTAATATTACAAAATATTTTAATTTTATATAATAAATCTATATTCTTATTTGAATCAGTAAAGCCCCAAAACAAAATTATTTATGTTTTAAGTTTTTATTAGTTCTTTTCGATACAAGACTTTAAGCAAAATTTGTCAATATAAGCCCTTAATGCTGTCTACTTTAAGGGGGATGATACCATCTGGAAAACGATACTTTGAATAAGCTGTTATGTTATACCAGAAACCAAAAACAGTGAATGTGTCTTGAGGGGGAAATCAAGAGAAAAATAAATGAAACAAGATACAAGGACTTCAACACAATAAGAAATATACAGATTAAGCACTAGGATGATCCGGTAAACGCTTCAGGTCCATTTCAACTTGATGGATAGTCCATTGCATGTTCTCCAATTTCTGCCAGGAACAAAAAAAGGCTCTGATATGAGGGGCTGCATAAAATGCACGAAAGACCAACCACGGGAAGAAAACTAGGTGGTCATTACCTTTACAATATCATGGTATTGCCTTGCAATTGTATCAAAGTGAGGATCAACACCTTGATATTCACGAAGACGTGTAACCTGGCAAAAAAGTTTAAATGCAAATCGAGGATCCAAGTAAGAAAGTAAACTAACAAAATATAATTAGAAATATCATTATGCTTATATGTACAACCAAGTTATATGTACAACAAAATATAATTAGAAATATCATTATGTTTATATGTACAAAATAATAAGGAACAGACCGCTTTGTTGTATGCCATAGAAGCTTCTTCTGTGGCCTCTACAAGATATTTCCTGCAAAAAAGAAAATTGTTGGATATAACAGAAAACTAGTTAATACCAAAATGCGTATTAAAAACAGGACACAGTAAATATTATGTACCTTATTGTTCGGAGTGCTGGTATTGACTCCTGAGTATAAGTCTCAAGTAGCAGAACATTCTCTAGAACCCTGGTCATATGCGTTACAAGTCATTGTTAAAAACAAGCTACGACACCATTTGTTGGGTTATTAATTGGTGACAAAACAGAGAGTTAAGAGTTTTGGTGCAAGGTAAGACACCATTTGTTCGGTTATTATAATTGGTGACAGGGCCGTTTGATGATGATGGGAAGGCACGAAGACGACGACAATCCTTCACACTTAGTATATTATACTAAAAAAAGGGAACACCAAATTGTAACTAGGTTTGTAAGTGAAGAGAGAAACTGTTCAGAACTGTTGCATACTACACTTGATGCCTATGTCCTCTCTTGCAATGTTAAAGTTAGATCTGGCTATCGATAGGAACAAACCTTAATTTTGCATTCATGGTCTCACACCTTTTGCAAAGCCAAGTCTTTTGAAGTTCATCCTACAGAATGAACACTATTAACGCAAAAGGATCCAGAACACTATTAACGCAATATTACTGAATTTAACGGTTGGAAGGTATTATAAATAATTTGGGACGTTTCTAATGTGGGAGGCTTACATATTTATGTTGATGCTGCAGCTTCAAATCTTTGACAAGCTTAATCAGCACCCCAAGTATCTGCTCCAAGACCTTCTCAGGACAAAAATTTTTGTACAAGTATCAGAATATTTCTGAAAAGCATAAGCTTCTTGAGATTGACATTTGATAAATATTTAGCTGTCTGGAAATTTAGAAACAAACAACAAAAATAAAATATGTTTTAAACACACATTATAATATTCTGAGAATTTTCGATCAGCCGAATATAGATCCTCACGCAGTGCTGCTTCTTCCCTTTCAATTTCCTCCATTATCAACTTAACCCTATAAAAGAAAAATATAAGAAGATCACTATCTCATTTGATATAGGTGATCAAGAAGTAGCTAAAAGTAAGATCTTCCCTTTTTCTTTTTTGTCAATTTCTGTTCTATGTTGAGTATATAAATGTATCATAGCCTAACAACAAATATGGGATGTAAAACCTCTCTGGAAGCCGAGCAGTAGAATTTTGAGAACTGGATGAATCTGAAGTGAAAAAGCAAACAGGAAACTTGATCAGCTAAATAATGCACTATCGCATGTAACATGGTTACCTACAAATTGCTGTCAAATATGTCTTTAGTCTGTTTACAAGTAGCTTTCAAAATTATGTAGCTCCCCGCTAAATCACCTTCCAAATTGCACGCAGTCCACATATATGCTCATTAATAGACAGGGTGTTATTTTTACTTTTCATTTGAATCAAAACAATATTTGGGGTTTTTACACAATGGACTTGGTTGAGTAACCTGTCATTATATATTTGATCGCAAATACATTCCTATTGGTCCCCAAATGTTGCTTCATGAAAGCATGAGAAATTTAAATGATGAGAAAAACAGAAATCTGTCAGTGGATGGTGTTGGAGATGGGGAGAACGGAAGAGAAAAGTAGGGGTTCATCCAGCAGTATCGCAGACTTACCAGTATCATCAATAAAAGCTTCAGCCAACTTATCACATTTATCTTTCAAACGAGCTTCAATCTCAAGGCAAAGGGCCATTTGGTAATCTGCAACGTCCTAAAATTGTCGATACAAAAGTAAGCCAAAAATTAATCCAACCACCAGCACAAGCAGTATTGACGAGACACTACCCCATGCATAAATTACCATTGTTAATGGTGCTTGTTGAAGCTGAGAATGCCACAAGTAGGCAGGAGTTATGCCAAGAAAACGATTAGGCGCACCACCAACCCCAGGTTCCACCGATTCACTAGCACTGACAAATAGAGTATTGTTTCCACCACTGGTCCCAGAACTATTTGTATGATTCATTGAATTTGAGCTCGAGCTAATAGTAACACTGGTACTGGTACTATCAAGCGAGCTTCTTGACATGACACTCCATTTTTCAATCTCATCCTCATGGATCTCACCGTCTTTTGATATAAGAGGAAGTCTCAATTTCTGAGCTGCTTCAGCTACCACCAATCTATGCTCTAGAGTCTCATAAACCTAAAATAAACCAGAATCCAAACGAAACCTTATGTTTGAAACACAAAAATACTAAATTCATCCTATAACCTCAACTACAAAATTTTCTCTAGTTTTCCCAATAACCTCAACTAACACAAAACAACATGAAATGTCTAAACTTTACATTTGTTTAAAAATACAAAATCTTCTCTACTCATAAAAAACTTATACACACACAAAAAGAAAAAAAAAAGAAATGCGAGTTAGGAATGCGATCACCTGAGCGAGATTCTTCAAACTTCCATGGACATCTCGAATGCTGGGGCCAATATTAGCCCCCGAAACCGCCTGTTGGTACTCTTCTATCATAGCCATTGCTTCGCAGTATATCGCCTACGAAAGAAAAAGAAACATCGGATCAAAGTATGAGCATTAAGTAATTAAAAGGAGGGAGAACCAACAATACCATAGCTTCCAAATAACGCAATTGCTCTCTGCACATTTCCTCTCTGGCCTGCGATATTAAGTAATTAGTGACTGAATAATTGGGTAGAAATTGTTAGAGAGAGAGAGAGTACGAGTTGGAGATCGTGGAAGGTGGATTTGGAGATGAGAGATCCATCGGCAGCCAAGCAGTGGCGCTCTAGCTGGTCGATCAACTGAACTACGTCGGCCGGCAGGTTTTGGCCGCCCTTCACCATCGATCCAGAGGCTGTCGTTTGGGAAGTTTGGTTGGTTACTTCTCTAAATTCAAAAACGTTTGATTCACAAGCAAACCGGCTAAATGGAGAGTCTCGCTCCAATTACCAAACTACCCTCCACTCGTCATCCTGCTTAATCTCTATAGAGAAGCAGAAGTTTAATATTTTTAATAATAGTTTAGTGAAAAAGTCGGTTTCTTCTTCGTCTTCTACATTCGATCGTCCACCTTGCTTTGTCTCTGTTCTGGAAATAAGATGGAAAAAGAAAGGGCTGCAACAGATCATGTAATATCCTCATGCAACAAGAAGCTTGATTTCAATCCTAGTCTTTCGGCTTTCAATTCTGCCCCTCCTCTTCCTTCCTCCAGTCAGTACTCTGTCTCTCTCCCCTCTCTCTGTTTATACATACGTATATGTATTTGTTGTATGATTGGATTGAGTATACCCTTATTCAATTTTATTCAAAGAAGTTTCAATTTTGTAATTGAGCTTTGTAATAATGAAGCAAACTTCAGTCCGTTTTATCAAAAGCTTGTTACTTTTCTCTTTTATTTAAAAAAAGGTAGTGATTTAGCACCAAGTAGTTACTAAATCTTTTGTTGTTTCTGTTGTAGAATTGCCTGTTTCTGACTGCAACTGGGTTTGGGTGATTACATGTAATGATTGATTTTAGTTGTTGATTACTTGATTATTGATTATGTGAAGTTAATGTCGGATCAAGTGGTGAGAAGACCAAGCCGCTAAGTTTGGTGAGCTTGTGCCTTGGAGTTCTTGGCAAGCATTTGGATGATGTTATTGCAGACTTGGCGGAGATTGCCATTGGCTTCCCTTCTCATCTTAAGGTGGGTATCTTGGAAACTTTCCCACATTGGGTGTTTTAGTAATTTCTCACAGTTTGTGTACGTCTGCTTCTGTAATTTGCTTTTGGTTTGTTAATGATTTAGTTGAATATGCTAAAAAGAAATGAGAGATGGAAGATTTGTTAGTAAAAAGGTGAATAGAAGAGAGAATTGGTAATTTAATGAAAAAATTCTGAGATACCTCCCGTTGGATATATGGGTTTATATAATACTTGTTGAAAATGGGACTAAGGAGATCTTGCTTGATTTAGAGTTGCAAGCCTATGGAACTTTGCTTATATGCAATGCGGTGTCATAAGTATTCTATTCTATGCATTACCGTCTCTATGTTGCTTGAATGTTAATTGAGCTTATCAAGGTTATCTTTCCGTTTGGCAGATGGCAATTTCAGCAATTGCGAGGAGGAGAAAATTGCTGAATGATGAAGTCCTTATTTCTTTGGCTGATAGTTCCTGGGAAATTCTTGACATTTCTGGTTCAGAAGTTACTGATTCAGGTTTAATCAGAATAGCTGAAATATGCAAATTTCTTCGAGCTCTAGATATCAGGTACCGAAGTTTGAACTTTATTGCTCAGTCATCTAAGTGGAAAATGAGCTGGCATTAATTGGGAATTGATTCTATTGCTTTTCTGTTACTAGTGGTAAGAATATCTTAATGTACAAAGGCCATGGGGAGACCATGAGGAGTGAGAGAGTTGTGGATGAATAGATTGGTGTTTAAGGTCATCTAGACATTAAGTAGTTGTTAGTCATATTTGGAAATTATTTTGATCACCAGTAATAGTTGACACAAGAAATTTGTGCTTAAGTGGCTGCACATTGGGCTACTTCAACGTTTATGCTGCTTCCAATGCAGTTTAATTACATAGTAAATTGCTAGTCAATCTCATGATATTCTGAATCTGAACATCATTAAGCATAGCTTGCTGGATCTTGCCATCACACTTGTTATAAACTATGTTGCACTCCATCAAGATTTGACTGACTGACTTTTGTTTTTATTTTTTGTGCCCCACGCGCATAAACATAATTCAAACCGAACTATACTTTCTTAAGCAGTAAATCACTGATTGCAGGATTTTGGCATTGGATTTTTATTTAATTTTCTAGAACTTTTAACCATTTGCTTGGTCTTGTCCAGTCAGTGCAACAACATTACTGCCGCAGGTGTTTCTGTGGTTTTGCAGAACTGCAGGTCATTGCACACGTTGAGATGTGGGTAAGATCTCTTGTCAAATCACTGCAATACGCTAGGATTTTATGAATGAAAGGAGAACTAATAATTGATCTGTTGTGTAGCTTTTGTTCTTGACTGTTGTATCAATCTGCTTGTTGACTATTCAAACTGTTTATTTTTAAACCATTGATCCATAGTTAAAATGCTTATGTTGTTTGGTAATGTTACTAACTGTCAAATTTTCTCTTTTCTGAATAATAAGATTTCTTGTTGGTATTATTGGCCAATTTGTCTTCTGAATTAAATAGGCACAAAATATCACTAGACTATAAATCTAACAATAGGCTTGAACCAAAGTTAATGCTGCAGTGGGTGTCCAAAGAGCGACTACACTGCTCGCAGCTGCTTGGGTTTATTGAAATTAGAGCTAAAGCCTGTTGATGGAGATTCCTGGGAGGAACTTGATGTGGCTGAAATCAGTCATGGTGCCGAATCTCTTCGTTGGCTTGTTTGGGTATGGACATGTAATTTATATACCCCCTACAATTCTCAAGTGTTTTCATTAATACTTACACACATGTATCACATGACAAATCATGTCTCATCATATTCATTTCTGCATTTTATTTGCTCAAGAATGAACGATTTTCTTATGCTTAAATGCCATGTACATTAGTAAATTATTAAAAGATTGCTTGGCAGTGCTGGAAAAATGAAGGGAGCTGTGGGTGTTTGATTGTGAAAGGGAAACCTATATATTAGAGAAACTGTTCATGTTACAGGCAGTGATTTCGTTTTTCTCGTAGGATTGACAATCCATCCTGCTTTAGCTCCTCTTTGCTTCCCAAAATCTAGATATTGTGCATCCTCTGCTAATTTTCATCTGGTGTCTTGTGTTAATGTGCAGCCCAAGGTCAATACAGAATCATTGAATTTCTTAGTTACTGAATGCCCGCGCATAATAGTGAATCCAAAGCCGTCACCGTTTGGATTTAGAGGGATGAAAGTGCCCATTGAAGCATTTCCGGATATTGCACTTGATTACCCTTTTGTTAAGGATATTGATCCAAAGACATGGGCAGTTCGTGGATTAGCACCAAGGCCTGTAGCTTCATCTCTGTCAAATCCCAAAGAGTTGTCTATGGCTGAAAAGTTTAGACTTGCCTTTCTGGAACGAGACACTCGCTTAGCACCAAAAAGAGCCAAGAACGCCAGGCAACATCAGCGTCGTGCAGAGAGGGATTGGATGACGACAAATACAGAAGGCAAGGCCATAGCTCTAGCGTCTCGAGCCACCAAATCCTTGCGCTGTAAGAACAGGAACTTGTGATTTCCTCATGTGATGTTTCAAGTTGGTGATGGGTTACGTGTCTCCAAATGCCCGGTTCTTATTTTGTAAAGTGTATCATTTTAATAAAAACAGCAAGTTTTTAGCACAAGTTACAGTTTGTGAAGTTATGCATTAAAAAAGGTTTGTGAAGCAAGCATTAAGCACAAGTTACTTTTTGACTACGTTGGGGGCTTGAACTTCATAAGTTCAGTGGATGTGAGATTAACATCTCAGTTGAAACACTGGACACTCAGTTACACTGAGTCTATACGGCTCGTCCATCCAACATTTATGTTACTTCTTACGTTCTCTTCAGGACTGTTTCCAGATTGCAGCTCCTCTTAAAATATGAATTATAAGTCTAGCACTTTTACAAGAAGTGGACTATGCAAGCTATTGCCGCACTCTTTTGTCAAGTAGGAATTCAAACTCGAGCCTATCGTGCCTATCAGTTGGTGTCATTCTAATTGGCAGAAGGGGGAAGTATCATGTAAGCTAGGGTACAATATTTTAAGAGAGAATTTTTCTAAACATTTCTTTTGAGTTGTTGAGAGGCTCAGACCTGAACCTGGGAGAAGAAAAACTTGTACGGATGTTCTTGATTGTCTAATGGTACTTTGTTATTGGGATTTTCCATTAAAGAGAATTTCCAATGTCGCTGTTGACAGCCACTATCCTGAAGATACGATGTTTATTATGCGAGTCCATTTTCAGTAGAAAATGATTTAAAAAAAATAGTCGAGACTTTTGCCTCCACTTAAGAGAGTTTTATGAACTCAACTGAAGTAGAAACTTTACTTCTATCAACAATAAGGTGCCACAATGGGTGGAGCACACCAAGAAGCTTTTTACCACTCAAATGACAGCTATAGGATTCGAGCTCGTTAAACTTCATATTGCTTTTAAGTCACAAGAACAGAACCAGAAGGCCGCACAAAGAAGAAAAATACTCGGTGGTTTGAACATCAATTTAAAACTGCAGTCTCTTCTGTTGTCTTCATGGCGATGCTCAACTTGTGAAATATGTGAGAACCGATGGTTATGCAGGTTGCAGCTTGTATCATAACAAAGCAATATTCGAAAGGAACCAGAAACCTTAAAAACGTGGGAATGCTACCCTTAAATGAGGTTCCTGATGACGTATGGAAGAATGCCGCCATGATCAAAATATGCCAACTCAACCTGCATGAGTTAATTTTGATCAGAGCTCGGGAATATGAGTCATAGTGTAAGGTACTAAACTACTTGCACTTGGAGAGCACTATGCAGGAACCTACCTCCGTGTCAAAACTCACTTTACAAGTGAAAGATTTGCCAGTGTCAGTTGTGACAGTAACTTCTTGACCAGGCTTTATATCACTGATTTTATTTGGAAGGTCAACGGTGTAGCGTTCATGACCTGTTAATCCTAATGTCTCTGCGTCCTCACCAGGTTTGAAATTCAAGGGAATGATCCCCATTCCAACTAGGTTGCTACGTTGAATTCTCTCAAAGCTCTTAGCAATTAGTGCTTTGACTCCATGGATAGACAACAAGGAATAATCTTTAGATGAAAGCACTGCAAAGAAGCTAGAACATCGAAGATCTTCTTACTATTAGCATTGGACCCTTGGCCGCCCAATCTCGGGAGCTGCCACTTCCATACTCTGCTCCAGCAAGAACAATAGTGTCCTGCCCAGCTTCTTTATACCTCTGCAGCCACATTACATAACCTACTCAATTATTGAGGAAATGATGACAACAATGGCAATGATGAGATGAAAGCACGCACCATTGCTGCATCAAACACATGAAGTTTGTCTCCTGTTGGTATGTGGATTGTCTTTGGGCCCACTTCTCCATTCAAAAGCTTGTTGACCAGACGAATATTAGCAAATGTGCCCCTTGTCATTACTTCATCACTTCCTCGAAGGCTGCCATATGAATTAAAATCTCTTGGACTAACCCCACGCTCAATGAGATACCTTGCGGCGGGGCTATCTTTGTGGATACTGCCTGCTGGGGAGATATGATCGGTAGTTATGCTATCACCAAAATTTAACAAGCAATAGGCATCCCTCATACCATGGGGACCTGGTGGTTCCATGCTCATGTTTTGAAATATGGTGGCTCATGAATGTAGGTAGATTTAGGGTTCCATGCATAAAGAGTGGAAGCAAGGACCGCAAGCTGATTCCACATAGGGTTCCCCTTTGTAACAGCCTCATATGTACTTTTAAACATACTAGGTAGCACGCTAGATTGCACCACCTGTTAAAAGATTGTTCATTACATCATCACAATTTTACCATATAAATATTAAATCTTCGCACTTGTAATTCATTTACCTCTTCTATTTCTTCAGTGGTAGGCCAGATATCTCTGAAGTACACATCGTTCCCATCCTTCCCCACTCCAATTGGCTCCTTCTCAAAATCAATGTCAACCTGAAATCAAAAAAGAATATACAACAAAACTTGATTTAAACTCTCCAGGTTGGAAGGAAGGAAGTCAGCTTTGCAGCTTCTCTCCATAATGTTTTCTTCTAGGACTAGTCAAGACAAACTGAAAATGTTCTGAGCCATCGATTGAGTTGACTATTATAGTGAAGCACAGTATGTATCAATATTAGTTATTAATTTTGAAGGTAATATGACAACCAATGTATTATTATCTCTAAATTCAAGTTAGCTGGATAATAAACGGACAGATAAATATGACATTCAAATATGCAAAATAGTGTGCTGATTTAGATGATCAAATGTTCAAAGACATCAAAGGCATCCCCATCAGAAAATGGAGAACATATATAAAGATAGTACCCCAGAATTACACACATACCGTCCCAAAAAGAGCATAGGCAACAACTAATGGAGGTGAAGCAAGACAGTTAGCCCTTGTCAGCGGATGAACACGACCTTTAAAGTTCCTATTCCCAGAAAGCACAGCCGCAGCAATTATGTCTGCAAGGTAACAAGGAGATCATTGGAGGAAGAATGTACATAAACAAAGATTTGACAGCTATCACAGTTGAAGTGCAACTTCAATTAGAAGATGCATGAGCCAACACTCATTACACGAGAAAGCCAGATGTCTTAAGGAACAGAATCTAGCAAGATAGGTTAAAAAAAACAAAACAAAGAAAAAAAATGAAAAATTGACCCCATGTAGAGCTAGCTTCCCCTAATGTTAATGTCGAATATAAAGAATTATATAAAGAGCAATAACAGTTATAAGTTACAAAAGACTGGCAAATGATTGGGGTAGCGTATAAAAGTTATGAGTTCCCTAAGAGAAACATTACAAGTTTTTGATGTTTAATAATGTGTGGACTAGCATGAATGTATGGTTTCCTCAAGATGGAAGGATAAAAGAAATATGACTGGTATAGAAACCATTTTCTGAAATGGCAGATGCAACCGACTCATCAAGTTCCCCAGAATTACAAGTTGTGCAGCCATAACCAACAATGTGAAAGCCTTGCTGATTCAAGTATTGTTGCAGGCCACTGAACACCATCACCAGAAACAAATATCAGATCCTTACGGAGACAAATGGAAAGCAGAAGCCCAATCTAAATTGCATACCTCTGGAACAAATATTTTGTAACCACTCCAGAACCTGGAGCGAGACTTGTTTTAATCCATGGCTTAACCTATCATAAATCCAAACAAGAAAATATGTAAACCTGAAGCTAGTTAAACAAAAGTGATGTTAGAAAATTCATCACTTTGTGGGAACTATCACAATGGTTCACACATTGCTTTATTAGTAGAATTCTTCAAGCTGAAATTACAGATACATCCCCAAAAGCTAATGGAATCAGATTTAGAAGCATAGGAAGCTAACCTGCAAGCCTAACTCACAAGCCTTTTTCGCAACAAGACCAGCGCCAAGCATGACAGTTGGGTTTCGATGTGTTTGTAAAACTTGTGATGGCTGCAATGACAACACTTCCATGCCTAATTACTGCAGGTTTTCCACAGAATGAGAACTTAACCTCTTTATTCTGCTCTTCTTTCGGTACACCAAAACCCTGGACAGAAAGCAAGAGCTAACATGTCTTGACACTAGTCAAGGCAGTCCAAGCAGGAAAACTTTCAGACCTGACACCATACTCTAAATATAGAGGGTAACTAATTCAGAACCTTCAGATTAATTGATGTATAATAATAAATAAAGTTTAGAGATATAAAATATAAATTGGCAAAAGCATTATTCGCCAGAAAAGTAAAGCAATATTCATCCCCTACAGGTCATTTTATTTTTTTTTCTTTTTAATGTAGCCATTTTGAAACAATGGCCCAAAGAGTAGAGAAAAGACATGATTAGGTAGCCATTGATACTGTTTACGCTTTACCTTAAACCCAACTTTGTTATCAAGGCATGCGTGCCAATCAGCTTTCATCTCTTTCAAGGGAACTCGATCATGAGGCCTATTAGAAATAGAAAAACTAATGACCACTTCGCACAAATAGTAGGTAGAAGAAAACAACAAGGCAGAGTTTTACGACATATAATGCTCACCTCCTCGGTCCTGAAATGCAGGGTTCAACTTCTGATAGGTCCAGTTGCAAGTAAGAACTGTAGACTCTCTCTTGCTGAGGCTGCCTCAGAAGTAAATTAGATGACCTTAAAGTAGGAAAGCAATATTAAATATAAAACTAGTTTATAAGCAGGCTGATGGCGAAAATATTTACCTCAGAATAATTGATAAACATTTTGTTTGCACGTAAGTATGCTTCTACCATTGCTACCTAGCACATAGAATCATGCAGTCAACTAAAAAGTATTAGCTATCACCCAAATATTAAGAACCAGTGGAATCAATAGGAGAGAAAAGACCCCACAGTTTCATCACTTCTTCCAGTTAATTTCAGATATTGCAAGGTAACATGATCTATAGGAAAGAAACCCATGGTTGCTCCATCCTCGGGAGACATATTTGCAATGGTGGCTCTATCAGCCAATGACAATTCACCCATGCCATCACCTGCAATCAGATGCAAATAAATTTAAATTGACATACAGTATACCGATCTCTAGTAATTAAGGATTCTAATTATGTCTAGAGATGAACCAGACAATCTGGTCTTACCATAAAACTCCACAAATTTGCTAACAACACCATGTTTCCTCAGCATTTGAGTGACAGTCAGAACCAAGTCAGTAGCAGTTACACCATCATGCAACTTTCCAGACAATTTGAATCCAACAACACCAGGCAACACCATACTCATGGGCTGTCGATCCTGCAAAGCAATGTATCAGAAGCCCTGATGAAGAGAAAACTGCCATAAAACCATTCCTATTGTAAACATTGTGGCATGTCATAAAGGCTGTCTTCTTCATCCAAACAAACCTTTTAATAAAGAGTAAATATTTAATATAAGCATAACACCTGCAGAATAGTATATCATTATGAACATGTCATCGAGCACTCTAAAAATCAAGTTATTTTTGGCTCCACAATTCAAGCTAAATAGAAGAATTACAAGAGCCAGAAAAGAACAAAAGAAGGCCCATCCCCAAAAAGACAAGCACACTTTACCTGGCCAAGCATTGCTGCCTCTGCTTCAATTCTCCAACACCCCAACCAGCAACTCCTAACCCATCAATCATAGTTGTATGTGAATCAGTACCAACCACGCTATCAGGGTAGAGCATACCATCAGAGTTAAAGACAACCCTTCCAAGATACTCCAGATTTACCTTAGAAATTCACAAGTAGTAACCCTCGATATCATTCATAAACAACTATCAATGAAACCCATGACTGTCTCATACACCTTATTCTTTTGGTTTTGAGATAAATCTAACGAAGAAGGGTTGCAAATAGATGGAAAATCAAATTTGCATAAGTGACTCTAAATACCTGATGGACAATTCCAGAACCAGGGGGTACAACAAGCATGTTATGGAAAGCAGAAGCACCCCATTTGAGGAAAGCAAATCTCTCCTTATTCCTTTGAAATTCAAGTTCCATATTCGCTTGAACTGCATTTTCAGATCTTGCCACATCAACTTGAACTGAGTGATCCACAACAAGGTCTACAGGGACCTGAATGAAAAATAATGTCTCAACATAAAAAGACATTAGCAATGCATTTACATCACAACTAAAAAATCAATGCCAAGTAACCACCAGTGAGAAATAGAATCACAAAAAGGTATTAGATCTTCTTCTGGTAGAAAATCCAGTTGAAATGATCAACACAAAGCAAGTATGTGTAAAGCCAGGAGTTGGTAATTCTTTACAAACCAATGGGTTGATCTTTTGAGGATCACTGCCAAGATTCTTTATAGCATCCCTCATACAAGCAAGGTCAACCACAGCTGGAACTCCAGTAAAATCCTAGTGAAATTTGTAAACATGAAACATGAAACATAAAAAAAGTATTATTCCCCTAATGACTGAAATAAACTTTGTTCTTTGCTAAATTGATGCCACAGACCTGTAGGAGAACAGGAGCAGGCTTAAATGGGATCTCGATTCCCTTGGGTGAAGTATTTTCCCAATCAATGATTTTCTAAACATCCCCCTTCTTAACTTGAAAGTTATCACAATTGCGAATTGCTGATTCCAAAAGTATTCTTATAGAGTAAGGCAGTCTGTCTGCAAATACCAGACATGGTTTTGCTCCATACCATAGGTGATAACTAATTGTAATAGCTTTACAAGCTTTTGAATAGCCACATAAGAGAAAGAAAAAGAAATTATTGAACTAATGAACATCAATTTCAAGACTATGGTACCAAATCTCGGATCATTCAAAGCAGGCAAGCTGTAGAATTTTCCAAACTCTCCACCTCCAGGCTTGGGAAGGCTCGTCAATAATTCCTTGAACGGATTTTCAGGAGCTGTATAAATGATAGAGAGAATAAACAAACCTTTTAAGCAATAACAATTAGATGACTAAACAAAAATACAACAAAAGATTTGCCAATCCTTTCTGAATAATTAAAAAAAAAATTTAATATCACGTTGAAATTTCCTGTTCAGAAAAGATACAAGATCAAGCCAGAAGTATAACAAGTTAAGAATACCATGAAGGTCTACAAAATTTTCTCCTTTTCACTCTTCACCAACCAGGATTAGTAACAAATAACCATCCAGAAACTCCATTCGTTTCTCAAGATTGGTAAGCAAACGGAGGATATAAGAACACATTTGCATGATCATCTGACCGACAAGCATTTGACAAATTATTCTGCAATTCACACCCACCCCATTTTCAAACTAGCTCGTAATAAAGCAAACACTAAGAGAAAGCATCGACATTGACAACCCAACACCATAACCATTTTGAGCTTCATTGAAAAAAAAGATCATCCAAGCAAACTCATGATTCAACACTAATTTCCAACATTTGTTATTAACTTCACATTAATCATACGAAAAGGGTACCTCTTTCTGAAATCAAAAGCTGAGTCTTGTAAGCACATACCCGTAGTGGAGACACCACGTTGAAGGCGCTTAATGACTGGAGCCGAAGTTCAAGCTGACTGAGAACGGGGATTCATGGGGGAGCACCAATCAAATCCATGGCTCCACCGTGGCGCCGAGCACCGTAGCGAACGTAGCGCCGCCGAGAGGCTCAAAGAACGAGACTTGTGGCAAGAAAACGACAACGAAGGAGGAGAACGAGCAGCAAACAAACAAGAAGTATAAGAAGAAGAAGAAGCTAAACCTCTTACAAATGATGAAGATGCCCGATAAGCCAAACGAGACCTGAGCAGCGAAGAAGAAGGAAAAGTTGGCACGTACATAGTATACTCTCGCGCTACAAAGCTTACCAGAGAGAGTAGAGCGAAGCTTAGAAGCGTAACTACAAAGGAAGACTCTCGTAAGTTGTGGGTTTTACGTGAGGATTTTGAAGTAGACCGTGACACGTGGGCTTTTAAGGTGGCCGTTAGATGTCTCGAGATTCCATTTCACTTGGCAGTGGACTGCGTATAAAGCTTGATCTGAATTTTATACCTCGAGTGTCTCAAAAAATAAATATGACATTTTATTTATTTTTCATCACATACTCATAAATGTATAAGCTCATTTTCTTTGAGTTTAATAACCAGAAAACAGGCTTTTAAGATTATTAGTGACCGCGGATTCATTAACTATATTAATTATGGATTGTTTGTGTTTGAGATATGATATTTCATGTGCGTTCTTTTTTTTTTTTGGCTTACAAAGGAAAATATGCTAATACAACATTAGCGCAGTTTTCTGCGATATAATACCCCTTGCAAATCCTTTTCAACATTCTCTACACTTTCCGGCGGAGGGTCCTGAAGAACATGTAGTCCTGGACTTAAATGCAAGGCGAGGTTAGCCAGCTAGTCGGCACTCTGATTCCCTCCCAAAATAAATGTTGTAGCTGAATCTCTCAATCTCTACGCAGTAAGGCACTGAGACCTAACTCCAAAAAACTATCCTCATCAACGCTATTTTGGAGGAAGATATAATGTTAATCACCTTCAAAGAATCCACTTCGACTACTACACGTCGATAATCTAGATTCCATGCTAAGGAGAGACCAGAATGAACCCCCCATAGTTTAGCAAGTAAAGGCGAGCACCGGCTAATATTATACATGAAACCACCGCACTAATGCCCGTTGCAATCTCGTAGTAACCCTCCAGCTGTAGCAAGTTTGGATTCCTGTTTAACCGCTCCATCTGTGTTTACTTTAACCCAGCCCTCTGATGGTTTAGTCCATCCAACACTTTTGCTCAAAGGCAAGCCGTTCGCCTTAATAACTCGACTAGTCACAACGCCTGCCGTAGCTATCCATGCGACATAATCCATGGCTACTCAATGCCCAACCTCCGACCAAACAAAACCTTCCTCAAAGATACTCCTGATTCGCCACTGCCATAAAAACCAACAAGAAACTCCATAGATTGTAGCCCATTCAAACCGCTACACTTGTAGCTGTTTATCCATATTGGATTTTAACCACGTTGCTTCATCTTGTTGAAAGAAAACAATATCGACAACTTCAGAGGGGAATTGAAGCCAAAAAGTCTTCACCTTGGTATAATCCTGAATTGTATGTAGAGTTGACTCTTCTTGTTCGCAAAATTGATAATTGTTATCCGTTGCTATATGACGAGTGACTCGTTGTTGGTTGGTTAGTAGCTTCCTTTGCGCAAGAAGCTAGAGAAATGAGCGAATCCGCTAGGTCATGGCCATTTCCATATCAATGCCCAAAGCTGATGGCAGTCCTCTGTGGCAATGTCTTCGATCAGATCATATGCTGAAGCTACTGTGAAATCGCCATGGGTTGTTGGGCCCCACACCATACGGTCCTCCCCTAATCCAAACGTAGGAGGCATGATGGTTGCTATAGCCTGACACACTGTGGGTGGAAGAAAATGTTGGAACGCATTCCATTTCCAATTGCCAAACGGGTCTATGAAATATGTTACTTTGGAGTACATCAAACTATTCGGAAGTGGGGAGGTCGTTACAAGGAACAGAGGGCCCCAATTGTCCACCCAATTATCCAGCCAGAAATAAATTCGTTGTCCAGTACCTATTTTCCATTTGATTCCTTGGCGGACAAAACACCACGTTGGAGATATCCCCCTCTAAATCACCGAAGCCCTTTTCCTATCCAGTATATGAGGGATATGATGACCATCAAAACGATATTTAGCCCGTAATAGCTGGACCCATATAGTGTTTTGCTTAGTTAACATCTCCCAAACCAGTTTAGTAAGCAGTGCATCATTGGATGATTGAATCCTTTTAATCCATAAGCCCCCTATTTTTTTCGGCTTACAAACTGTCTCCCAGCTAACTAGGTTCAGTTTATATTGTCCTTCCTTTGAGCCCCAAATAAAATCCCTCATGATTTTCTCCAAGTCATCGCAGAATTGCCTTGGCAGTCTCACCGTTTGTATCGCGTAGGTTGGGAGGGCCGAGATCACTGATTGGGTTAGAGTGACACGGCCCGCCATAGACAAAACCCGATCGCTCTAGCCTACGAGTTTTTGCTGAGCTTTATTGAGGATGTACTGGTAAGTTGTTTTCGTTGTCCTTTCATGAATCAACGACACTCCTAGATATTTGCCAAGATTTGTGTGTATTTGAACTGTAAAGCTTGACTGAGACGACGTACTTTATCCTGAGGTACATTGTATGTAACATCCCATTACCTATTTTAAGGCTAGAATAAATAATTATGAGAAATTTCTGTGAAATTAGGAAAATACACCTTATGCATAAGTTAATTGTGAC
>JANQAP020000594.1:79794-91839 GCA_026874005.2 Erythroxylum coriaceum | reverse complement strand
AACAAAAAGCCTACGGGTTCAGAAGCTAACGAACAGCCGAAAACTGGACTTCTAGAGGCCACTGAAAGGTCCTTTAACCTAACCCCGTTTATTCCATCTAAAAAACTAGCTGTCTCATCTCTTTCTGGCTTATGAGCTCGCCTAAGGCTTATCGAAATTCTAGTTTTCCAATGTTTGTTTTCGTTTCCGTTTTTGCTTGGTTACTTATCCAATTCAGATTCAACAAAGACATTCCCTTCCCTACTTGAAGTCTGTTTGCCAATGCGTGCTCTTCTTATACCAATTCAAATCTTGCATTTGCATGCCCTATTATAAACACTAACTGAATGAAAGAAGGACTTTTCTAACAAAAACAAAACAAATTGTGCCACATCTTCTGAAAGACTCCTTGGGAACAGCTGACCAAAAGCAAGGGCTTTACGCCTTATATTACTTAGTAAACAACCTTTCTCTTATATACGATAGCACTCGCCATGGATAATACATACGATTTAAAGAGACAATAGCGTATCTTCTTTTTTCGCGTTTCGGGTTGAAACTCCTTTGTTTTGGAATAGAATAGGTTGTTCTCTCTTTCCCGGCAAGGAAAGACATTTGGAATGAATAGCAGTATTCGTAGCAGTGGAGAATAAGTAAGTCATTGATCCTGCTATTCACACATTCAATACCGAGCTATGCCCTACAGACCTTTTCTCGATTCCCTGACATATGTCCTTCGGTAAGAGGAAGTCAGTTTACCCTTGCCACTACGCCCCTGCTTTCGGGTCAGGTTTGCGTGGTTTGGTCCACGAGAGCTATTCTAAAGTTTTGGTGGAGGTCGTTACTAATTATAACGTAAATTATTGGCGTTTCCTGGTTCTGGTCTGCTTGGGCATTGGTTGTACAGTCTGGTACACGTCAGCGCCTAGCTTTGGAAATCTTCCCCCCCGAAGCGGCAACTTCTCTCCTTTGGACACGTTTACAAGTGGTAGAAACTTGGATAATAGTGGTAAGTGTCCAGATGAGGCAAATGGGCGCATTTTGGAGGATGAGAATAGTCAGGATCAGATGGAAGTGATACCACCAGCCGCTTCCCCCCTTCACGAAGTACCGTTTAACCAATTGCTCTCTCAAGCCGGTTCCACTTCTGAGTCTCAGGTAAATTCTGAACCAACCCATCTAAAAGTGCTACCCAACCGAGTCACAAGAGGAATACCTAAAATAAACTATGAACCTGTTCTTAAATTCGCAACCTAAGTATCCCATAAGTAATTCTGTGTCTTATCATAGATTGTCAAAGGAAAATGATTCATTTGTGAATCAATTATCTGCTGTATCTATTCCTAGTAGTGTGCAGGAGGCCTTGAAAGATTCCAGATGGAAGGAAGCAATGAATGAAGAGATTCAGTCTCTCCAAAAGAACTCAACGTGGGAAGTAGTTGACTTACCTGAAGGGAAGAAACCCGTCGGATGTAGATGGGTCTTCACCATTAAATAAAAAGTGGATGGAACCATTGAACGGTACAAAGCAAGACTTGTCGCCAAGGGATATACTCAAACTTACGGAATTGATTATATGGAGACATTTGCACCAGTGGCCAAAATGAATACGGTTCGTATTCTACTATCTCTGGCGGTGAATCTTGACTGGTCTTTGCACCAGTTTGATGTGAAGAATGCGTTTCTGCATGGAGATCTCCAAGAATCAGTATATATGGTGTTGCCTCCTGGTTGTAATATACAGACTAAAAACAGCAAACAAGTGTGTAAATTGAGAAAGGCCCTGTATGGGTTGAAGCAATCCCCTTTCTTTCCTTTCCATGCCTGAGGCGAGAGCTTGCTTTACCTAGAACTAGGCTTTTGCTTCATCAGATGCTTATAGACGGACGAGACCACTTATGTCACTTAATTGTCTGCCTTAGAGTTAGAGGATACACCTTCTGTCTCTGCCGAAAAATCTGATTCTTCTTTATTAGAGTCTAAGAAAGATTGGTTTTTTTAGTCTCATCTAAAGTGGGCGATTGAGCAACAGAAAGCGGTAGAAGGGGTTGGATCATCTCTTGCAGACTCCGCGGCACCAGACGCTTAAGGAAGGCACTCTGGGGAAAGATCTGTCTTACTTTCCAACAGTTAAAATATAGTTATGTATGGGTCTCCCGCGTTACCTCGACCCAAAAAGGGGGCAACCGGTTCCGGGATAGCGGACTCTATTTTTCCATCCTCAGATCCAACTTCTGCGAAGGCAGACTTTTTTTTCCACCAAATCCAGGTAAAAGATAAGAGGGGTGGGTCTAGAACAACAAATTCAATAGAGGATTCAAAGGATGAGACTTCAAGCTATAGAATCAATTCAACTTTTAAGTATAAGTAATAAGATGTTCGGTCGGGTATAGAGCTTGCCAGCAAGCAAGCGAACAAAAAAGCCTCCTCCTCTCATCATTTGGGAAGGAATCAACCGATACTGATTCTGATAGGGCAAACAAAGAACAGAGGAAAAGCAAAGAAAGAAAGATTTGGTGCTAGGAACAGAGCTTAAAACAAGATGTCCAGTAACAGATGCTGACAGCAAGCATTCCATCGATCAAAGACCCATGCTTGGGAAGTCTCTCCTGTCTTTCTCTTACCTAGATATGGAAAAAGACTTCAAACAAGTAGCTCGTGGAACATCTCCCACTTGCCCTGCTTTTCTCAATCTTCTATCTCGGACTACGTCATGATCGGGCAGCCACGCAATCTATTTCACTCCTAGCGGTAGGAAGAGAGGTTCAGCGCAACATGTCCACAGGTTGATCCCTGATTTCTGTTTCGACCTAAACCTGATATTTTGATTTGATAAGCACTGGAAGAGATCTAAAAGCAAACATTCCATTGATTGAGCACCCATGATTTTGTTTTATGATGATCCAACCTGCTATCTCAATGCATGGGATTCCCTTGGGGATACAAAGATTCACATAATAAGTAGTGAGACCTTAATGGCCTAGTACGACCAGACAGAAGCAGAATCATAGTCTTCCTCCAGGGATTGGTCATTCATGAGCCTTCCTTTCTTTACGAGATCAGGCCAAAAGAAAGAGTAGCACTAGCTGAGCAAAGTCAGGTTGCACATTGAGAGGCTTCCCCAGTCAACATAGAGAAGTACCAATTATCCGAGGAACCTTCCTTCACTGTTGGTGTCCCATATTCAAACAAATTAATAGCTATATGCTTTTCACAGGCAAGTCGTGGATATAACATTTGATTTTTCCCAGTTTATGACATCAGGAGATTCAAACTGCGATCTTACTCCTTTGTCTGATGAATGGTCTGATTTGAGAGCTTCAAGGCAAGCTACTCGTTAGGGCGAGGACGAGACGAAACCTGAATTGTTTAAGGATATCCAGATTCCAGGGGAAGACTACTCTTAGTCAATTCTCTTTTCATCCAGCAGTGGCGATAGAGATCGAGTCAGTAAGCGCAGCTCTCTCCTATATTGTTGGAGGGGCTAGGATACTAGAAGGGAAAGATCCCACAGACCGGGAAGCCCTTCTTCCTATATGGACAGAATCCGCCATTTTTTGCCCTTGGTCAGAGAATGGATTTTCTAAGAATCATTTCCGTAAGAAAGCATCAAAGCATTCGAACTCAAGAGATTCATTCATACATTTCTTTCTCGATGCCCATCACAAGCTCGTAAGCTTCACATGGCGATTCTTCTGCTATTAGGCTAGCTAGATCTGCATCGCATTCTCAGGTCTTTAACCCGGATTGACTGTCGTAAGTCGAGAAGAAGGGTCTTCTTCCTGCATCCTTTGCAGCCTCTTTTTCCTTTGAAAGGAATTGGATCTTGCTTTTAGGTCGAGAAATCAGTCAGATAGACTATCTGCTTTCTAGCTGTTATTAAACGGTTAAGGGGTTATGGAGTTAAGGGGCAAAGGTAATCAATCCCTAATACCATGCCTGTAGGCCTTTTATTAAGAGTTTCTTTCCTCGCCAGAGTTACCCCCTTTCAAACATACTCTTTGCGATTCTATCTATCTCTTCTTTATGTAAGACTTAATGAAGGATGCGGAGGAGGACAAAAGGGCTTTCTAGGAATTGAATCAATAGGCTCAGAAGGCGAACTGATTGAAAGCTTGATTCACAGCAAACCTGACTTGACTCTATCAATGACTTTGGAATCGACAGATGAGATTCATTTTCTAACTAATGGTTTTTCTTCCTCAATAGGAACTGAACTTCGACTTGCCTCCTGGTCTGGACTGCATTGTCTTACTCTTTTGCGGGATAAAGGCTGGTGCTCTAGCATAAATTGACACAGTGAGGGAAGGGCGCCTTAGCGAACTTTCTCCAGTCAATCTTTCGCGCAGCTCAAGCTATCTATCTTACTAATAATAAGAAGGGGGCTCCTGTTGATCAAAGTAGCTGCTAACAAAGCAAGAGGTTCACTTTTCCTTCTTTCCCGCCCTCGGTGCTCATTTTGGCAAGATCCGTGGGATGCTTCCAGCCGAGCCGGGGTTTAATCATTCCTACTTTAACTAGAGAATATCCTACTTTATTATCCTAAGATTTTATCCAACTCTTAGAACACACCGGTAGTGGATTCAATTGCTAAGAAGGAGCTGTGAGGAAGGGAATGATTGCACTAGTCCCACACCCACGGACAGAAGGAATAGAATCCGCTCTTTGAAGGACGCTCCGTCCGAAAGCGAGTTAGGGACTACTGCCATAGGGTTCGTTTAAACTAGAAGTCAGAAATCAGGCAGCCAAAAAAGCCCTTACCTTTCCTGTCAGCGAGTCTAATCCTATTGACTTTCAAGCCTTCGATTAAAAAAAAAGGTGTAGATTAGGTAGGTGTTCAGTGAGTGAAAGGAAGATCCATTAGAGCCAGAGTCAGAGCAAGGCAAGCCCCGATTGGCATACTTCACTAAATCAGTCTAAGCCGAAAAGCAGTAAAGCAGGCTAGCTGCCTATTCCATTCCTTAAGTCCCAGACTTTCTAATTGACAGTTATTAGAAGCACATGTGCTAGAATAGCAATTTACAGTAGCTAGTCTAGTAAACTCATAGCATTCGATTGCATTCAAGGTAGGTCAAAGAAAGGACGGACTACAAGGGCCCTAACCACTCGTTGATTGGGAGAAGCTGCCTTGAAAAGCATATCGGACTTCTTCCTTCTATGACCGAAGTGAGTCCATCAGATGGGTAAGAGGAAGCACCATCTCCCTTTGGTTCTGCTTTCGCTGTGATGCTTCTTTGTCTTTCTTTCTCATCCGTCTATTCGACATGACTATATGACAATCTCGAATCTTAGGCAGAGGAGAGAAAGCCGCTTGCTTAATGGGCGAGTCAGTCACAGACCGAGGATCGGAGTTGTCCCATTCGATTGATCGATTCAGAGTCCCGAACCCGACAAAGAAAGAGGACAAGCAGTTACAACTATGACTGACAAGGAGCGTGAAGGCAGAGGGAAAGCCGTTCCAATGCCACTAAACCATAGGAAGAGAAGCGCAGCAGCTTCACCATCGGGCCCTCTTCATGGCAAGGGGCTATCACTATTCAAACTAGCTGTAGCTGTGGCCAATAGATGAGGAGCAGAAAGGGAAAGATTGACCTCAGGGTTCATGTCCCAGTAAGGAACAGACAGAGGCAAGGAGCCGATTGCCTTCCTTCGTTGGTTTGTCTTCAGTTATCACAGTGTACTGGTTCCTATAGGCATTTTAGCGAGTTAATCTTTCCAGGAGGATCTATTTAAGGTCTTTGCTTTACTCTATAGTAAGAGATTGGGATTGGATAAAAATGGATTGACGACTTTTATCGGTAGGATACCTGTATTGGCATTTTATTGATTGAATGGCCGCATCAGGTTTGAATAAGGTTCTCTACTCAATCGCTACAGCCTTTGATGGAAAGGAAGAATGTTTCAGGTATCCCTTCTTTCTATCCGTAGGCTGTTTCTAAAAAATGTCCTCTTATATTCTTTGTCAGGTAACTACCCTTTCCAACTTTAAGTAGACTAGGTTACCCCACTATGTTTGATCTTGTACTGCCCGACCAACCTAAGTGACTTTGGGATTGTCTTCCCTGTTAACTGTAACTGAGCGCTGCTAGATCGCTTTTTAGTTAAAGTTAAAAAAGGGTTATAAGGGAAAGGGAACTTGCTCGCAGCGCAGCTTTCATCCTGTATTGTATGTGACTTTGATGGCCTCTGCCCAAGAATATGCTTCCTTCTTTCCTTCACCAACCTGAGGGTGGGGCGGATTGCCCTGGTAAGCCTGATTGCGAGAAAGAACATCCGTCAGTCACTGCCTTAACTGGATATATATTTATAAAGGCTTGGTACAGCGAATTTCTTGTTTTGTTTTAATTTGACTGTATGGCCGCTGCTTTAAAAACTATTCAAAATTAGGATTATGTGAGCGTTATTCAAAAACGGCTATCTTAGTCGCAGGAATTCAACCTAAATTCTCTTACTTTCGTGCTAGCTCTTTCACCTGCGCTGTATGTACCAGAAAAAAAATTGGGTCGATCCCTCCCTTCCCTGCTTTTGCTTGTTTGAAATACAATTCGAGGATCTTAGACGTCAGTCAGCCGGTGAAGTGAATCAAGTCAGGAAGAAGGAAGAATAAGTCCAGCTCCAGGCTTTCAAGAAGAGAAGAAAGACCCTACGGCCAAGACTTCCATGTGGTGTTTCAGAAGAGGAAATCGACACATAAACAATGCAATCGCTGTATTGACTTTCCGTAACATGAACTTGTATTCCCCGAAGGCTGGGTCAAGTGTATAGATTCCTGGAGAAAGTCCTCTGCCAGCCCAGCCCGGATGACCCGCCCGTCATGACATTCTCGTAGGAGTACCTTCCTCAAATCTCCAACCTTCGGTACAAACAATCGGTGCCCCTTTCCTTTTTGTCATCAAAAAGTCCGTCCTCCACCCAGAACTGACGGGTCTTCCCTTCTCGCACCAAATTCAGGAGGGCTTGAGCCGTAGGATCTTTAGACCAATTCTCCTTAATATGTTCCCGCACTGAGGTTGCCACTTGGCTGGCGGAGGTGTGGGAAAGGTATTTGAAAGCTGCTAGTTCTGCTTTCCGGCTAAGAGCATCTGCTACTTGATTGGTTCGACCCGTCAACTATTCAAAGTGAAAGTCGAACTCTGCCAAGAATTCCTGCCACCGTACGGGGGAGCTTTGGCTGCGTAAGAAAATGGCTCACTGCAGTCTTATCTGTCTTCACTACAAACTTGGACCCCAATAAGTAGTGTTTCCAGACCCTAACCTAAGGCAATGGATTACTGCCAATAGACCCTTTTCTTGTGCTGTGTATCTTGTCTCTGGGTCGCTCAGTTTACGACTCTCATATGCAACTGGGTGACCTTCCTGCAATAGGACTCCCCTAAACAAAAATCTGAGGCATCCCTTTGTACCTCAAAGGGCTTCAAACCATCCGGAAGAGCAAGTTTGTTCTGGGTCACTTATCATCGCCTGTTTCAAATCGTCGAAGGCCACTTGGCATTCTTTAGACCAGTTCCAATCTCGTCCCTTCTTCAAAAGAGCAGTCAGAGGTGTAGCCCTTCGTGAGTAGCCCTCCAAAAAGCGACGATAGTAGTTAGCTAGTCCCAGAAAGGACCTAAATTCCGTCACATTTAAGGGGGTCTTCCATTCTTGGATCGCCTTCACCTTCCCCAAATCCATCCGAATGTGGCCATGCTCAATGATATGGCCCCAGAACTTGATGCGTTGTTGGGCAAAGGCACATTTTTCTCTCTTCAAGTAGAGTTGGTTCTCGCGCAATTTGTTGAAGACCAGTCGAAGGTGTTCCACATGTTCTTCCAGAGATGAATTATAAACCAAAATGTCGTCTAGATACATCACCACGAACTTCTCGAGATATTCATGAAATACCTGATTCATCAAGGTACAAAAGGCATAAAATCAATTCAAAAGCCCCATACCGAGTAACACAGGTTGTCTTTGGTTCGTCTCCCTCAGCAATTCTAACTTGCTGATACCCCGACCTCAAATCCAGTTTAGTGACAAATTTTGCATTGCTCAGTTGATCGAATAGATCTGCAACGAGAGGAATGGGGCCAGGAATGAGTTGAATCTCGTGATCCACCCTCCTTCGTAGTGGCAAGGCAAGGACTTTTCCTGGTTACCCGGCTGCTGATTGCTTTCGGAGTAGAAAAGGAAGGGTGTCTAAGTCAAGCCCATCTAAGTCAGAGCAGAACATGATTATTCTTAAAACTTCAAAGCTTGGGCTTTCAGATTGCCTGCTTTGAACATCATTAGATCATCGGCAGATGAGTGAGGTTCACACTTAGGATGATAGGGCAAGAAGGCCTTCAGCAGCAGCTTCACCATCATATCAAAATATCCTAACCTTAAAAAAAAAGAGTTTTTGCTTTTTTCTTACCCTTTTTCATACGCGAACTCGGGAGTCGAACCCGAATCTTCTATTCCGCATTCGCCCCCGCCCTCCCTCCAATCCATTTCTTTATCCTCTATTACACTTTCCTTACTAACTCAAAACCTACTTTAACCTCCAAATTAAAAAAAATGGTTTAAAATAGCTCTCAAAAAGTCAAGAAATTGTCTACATATATATATATAATGATGTTTTCTCACATTTTCAATAAAACCTTCTCATAAAAGTATTTTGATAAGGTTTTGGTGATGTTAGTAGATGCTATTCAAATAGTTCCTTTTCTATCCATGTAAATATTTCGTATAGCAGAGGCCATTTATTACTATCTTATTTAATAATATATGAATAAGCATAAATATTATTAAGGTTTAGACACATTTTACATAATCCATATGACAAGAAAGTTATACTAATATATTTTGTATCAAAAGATAATTGTGCATTAGTTTTTCATTACAAAATTGTAGCCTTATTTGTCCAAAACTGATTTAGAAATTAAATTTTGTCTAAGATATATTATATAAAATATATCATACAAAACAAGTAGGAAACTAGTATACGAACTCAAACAAACAACTCCAATAGAGACAATATCTACTTCTTTATTATTGCCAACCATCAGTTTAGACTCATCTTTAGTTGGTTATCTCCTTAATATGAATCCTTCCATTATATAGGTAACATGATTAGAAGCTCCACTATCAAGCCACGAAGAACTATATATGGCTATAATAATATTTTTCACGAATAACATAAGACACGAGTTACCTAATAATTCTTGTTTATCTTTCTAGGTTTTGTATTTCATCCAATCATGTTTTTTAATATCCCTTCTTTATATATAATAAATAATACATACTCCTCACGACGTTTGTAAGGTCTCTCATAGTACTAGCATGACCTTATTTTCTATATGGAGGTTTTTTAGAAGCTTTACCTTTGAACTTTCCATGTTTGGCTTTTGCTTTTCCTTTGGTAACAATCAAAGCTACCTGACTAGAGTCCTTTAACTTTTCCTCTTCTAGAACATAACTTAGGATCAAGGAAATTATGTCCCAATCTTCATCTTGAGAATTGTAAATAGTAATAAGAATGTCAAATATAAAGAAAGAGTGTTAAGAGCTTGTTACAAATACTGTCACAAAAATAACAACATTTAAGGTTTTTAGCTTACTTTAGAGGTCGATTATTTGAATAATAAATTCCCTCACTCATCTCACCATTGTGTATCTCATATATGTAATTCTTTCAAAATAGGATTAATCTTGGCATTAGATGATACGTTATACTTCTAAGACACATTATTGATGAAATCCTTGACTATATTGGTATCAAAAAGTCCATTAAGTAGAAGATTTAGAATGGACCTCTTTATGGCTACATAACATTTCCTATTTGACTACTCTTAAGGTGCATAAGCTGCTTCATTAAATTGTGTACTAATAGATGTGGAATGGATAACTTATCCCTAATTATGGCTATATTGATGTCAACCATCTCTAAAGAGAACTCCACATCTTACTTATATTTCTTAAAATTAAAACTAGTCAAGGTTTCAATTGTGACACTATTGTTATTTACAAAAGGGGTGACTGTAAAACATATAATGTATATTATTAGCATAAGTCATAAACAATAACTCATGGGCATCTTATCTAATATATTATCAAATACTAGTGGGCATAATACATAACATATAAGGTCAAGATCTCTATATAAAAGTGGTAAGAGTACACTTCATTAACTTTTGTAATTATACCATATATGGGTTTATATATCATATGCATCCATATGACCACAACAATGATTTAAAACAACTTAAAGGGACATTTTTTTGCAAATTTTAAAATTTTATTATTTTTTATTTTGTGGGGCACAAATGTTAGCATACTAATGTAAGTATTGGGTGAAGTTGTGCAAGTGTGCATTGCATATGATAGCCACATGCATGAACTAACTGCATGTAGCATGCTTAATGTACCTATAGCACATATAGTGTATATAAAGCACATGCCAGATGCGTACATGTGCGTCCCAACTTTATAATGCGTGCACGACACATGCCTAACGTGTGCCACATGTTCCGTGTTTGCATGCACCAGTTTTCTAATGCATGGGACTTATACTGAAGCATCCTAACCGCATGTTATGCACTTTTTCATAGGCTCAAATAGGCAACTTTTGAGGGCGAGCCTTTGAACAACTAGTAATTTTACTCATTTGTGACTAAAAGGTCATGGGCTTGAGTAACGGAAATAGTCTCTTTGTAAAACACAAAGAGAAGATTGCATACAATTGATGACTTTCTCCTAACCCTCGTAAAATAGAGAGTCTTGCGCACTGAAATTTACCCTTCAAATAGGTGACTTTTGATGATTGTTTTTGGAAAGTTATCACCAAATTATAGGGGCTTCTCACTGAAGAATCACCAAAAAATGTACATTTTCTCTTGTTTTCTTAAAATACCCGAACAAAAAGCAACCAATATATATATGCAATTTATTCAAGTAAAAAATTGGAGAAATTAAAAAAATCATTCAAATTTATACAGTCTTGAAACTACTCTAATACCACATGTTAGGCATAGTACGAACTTTATTGATCAACCCAAGATCAACTATAGACTTGTATAAATAGAGATAATATAGAAATATACATGTTTTATTATCAATATATGTACAAAAAAAGCTATTAAGTCTTCGAGCAAGTTCAAGTTCCTTGACCTTTTAGCAAGCATTTGAAACTTTCGATAATCTTTAATGAAAGTCACCTGAAACGATACTAACAAAGCCTTTCTACACCTTTGTAATTGCATGTAACAACTAACATGTCAGAGAATTCTTGATTTCTCTAAGCTTACTAAAGCAGACAGTAGCAAACCTAGTTGCCATTGATAATAATCTTATTAGACTCTTTATTACAGGCCTAATACATTCTCAATCCAACACTAATGAGGTGTCATTTTACTTATTGAACTTCAATTTCTTTAAACAAATCTTTTACTGGAGTACTTAATTATTTTTATAGCAGATCAATTTTAATTCTTTTTAATTTTAACTTTAAAATCCCAACAGAATCAGTCCTCCAACCAAAGTAGAACAAATAGTCAAAACATCATATTATTTGTCATGAAATTTCAACATCTAAAATAGGACGCTTCATCCGCATTTCATCAAATAGCTTGGGTTTTCACTAAGAAGAATAGATTTATGTCACATACCAACTTGAATAATCCACCGGTGAGGAGGTGCTTCCAATCCATCTATAACATGATAAAGCTGAAGGATCGCATACGCAGCGGAAACAAAAAAAAATACATTGCAATCCTGTATAGATCTATTGCGTTTAACATTCATACTAATAACAAGAATAGGCAAAAACACATACCTGGAATTTGCGAGGATTAACAGGTAATGAACTTCGAAAATACGAAGTCTCTATGTACTCCACACCAAAAAATTACGTCCCGCTTTCAACACTTGATATGACTATGGAAGATTTTGAAGAACCCTTTCTTCAAGAATAGAGAAAACAATTTTCTTTTCTCTTCTTTTCTCTTGTCTTTGTTTTATTTCTCCACGCACAAAAACGAAAGTCTTACTTTCTCTTCACTGTTTAAAACCAGAGTATATCTATCTATCTCTACGTAAGTCTCTTCACTG
>JANQAP020000594.1:40759-54406 GCA_026874005.2 Erythroxylum coriaceum | reverse complement strand
TGTTATGTTGAAACTGGTTATAAAACAAAGTGGGCCGATTTGGTTAACAAATTTTCGCACTCTATGTTGTTGTTTTAAAAAAAATTTATACCGATTTATGAGTGATCGAGTGCTCTAACACACCGCCCTCGCAGGGCACGAATTCGGATATCACCATCGATGTCGGGTTCGGGTCTTGCGGGAGTGGGGTGTTACAAGAATGCTTTCCTAAATGGAAATTTGGAAGATGAAGTGCACATAGAGATCTTACCTAGATTTGATAACTAATAAGGTGTGTAAACTATGCAAATCACTTTATAGACTCAAAAAATCATCTAGAGCATGATTTGACTAGTTTACAAAGTCATCAAGAAGCATGAATTTTCTTAAAGACAAACAAATACACATTGATTGCAAAAACTTATCTAAAGGAAGAAATGTTATTTTTATAGTCTATATTGCTAACATAATCTGACATGCAATTATAAAGAAGAAATAGCACGGTTAAAAGGATTCTTACTATTGAATTTAAAATCAAGAACTTCAAAAACTTAAATACTTCATAAGAATAAAAGTGGAAAAACATAAAAGGGGATTTGTAGTCTCTCAATACCACACTTTAGACTTGTTAAAGGAGACCAAAATGCTTGGCTTCAAACCATTATAGGTTCCCATGTACTATATAAACAAACTTGGGAGTAAGAAAGATGGAGTCCAAATTCAGAAAGGGTGATATCAAAGGCTAGTGACTAAACTTATTTACCTATCTCACACTAAACCGACTATCAACTTTAATAAAATTTTGATTAGTTAATTCTAAAAAATCCACATAAATAACATTGAGAATAATCAAATTGTTTTATCTTAATCAAATGACTATCAATACAATAAAGAATTTGGTCCATCATTATAAAACTAAACATGTAGAGATAGGTCAATATTTTATCAAGGAGAAAATGAAGAAAGAATAGTAGAACTAGTATACATGCCAAGTAAAGTTCAGAAATCAAATATTCTCACTAAAGCTTTAAATCAAACTATTTTTGATAATCTAAAGTTTAAGGTGGGTGTGATATATATCTGCAGTGTTAACTATCTGGATTATATTTGTTCCTAGTTTCTAGGAAAATATATTTAGTTATTATCATTTCCAATTATTAGGATTTCCTTTTTTTAATAAGAGTTGTTTTTCGAGTTCATCCTATAAGTTAGTAACATATAATAAGAACAAATTTTATAGATTTAAATATTGGATTATATTCTTATAACATTTATATTTTCTTTTTTTACCTATTTATTTATCTATTAACTTTAGATTCATTTAAGAACATCAATTGCCAATTTAAAGTCTATAAATAAGAATTTGAGTTTTTGGCTGCTACATCTCAGTAAAAACTTTCCATGCAATAAAGTTTTTAAGGATCATTAAATTGGTGGTGGGAGGTTTCTTAAAGAGCCTATAATCCTTATAGGTTGAGGGTTCATGTTTCAAATTAAGTAAACTCTACATAAATAGTAAAACAACATTAGGAACACCCAGAAGAATACATAATTGTTGTTATTCAATCTTGTAAAATAATTTTGATGCAATACTTAAAAAACATATGAAAGCATATACTCTTCTCTTACTTCTCCCTCTAGTTTAGTACAAATTATAGATGATGGAAACCTAACCCTTTATAAGTTATACATATGATTATAAGATGGCAAAAGAGACCCAGGCTAATTAGTCATAAGTTTGGACTTTATTATCAAGGTGCCCTAATAGTCATATATAATAACCATATTGCACCTAATAACTATGCTGAAAAGATCAAGCCACCAAAAAGGATCATATAACTAAGGGAATTAAGGTCTCTACTTGACCTAGTTGTTAAATAAAAGACTAATTCGTTATACATACATGGAAAATTTCTTACATTCATCCATTTTGGCGAAACTAATTAGGATTTAATAATTTCTTTGAAAATTTTGAAAATACGTTTATTAGATCAAATAATAAATTTAAAAATTTTGTGCCCAATTTTGAAAATTATCTTAGCATAAAAAATCCAGTTTAGTAAACCATGATAGTTAATATATTATAATCAACATACAACTCACCATAATTACAACATAAAAAATCCAATTCAATAATCATCCATAATGGACCATGATAGTTAATATATTATAATCCACATACAAGTCACCATAATCACAACATAAAAAATCTAATTTAATAAACCATCTCTAATGAACCACTATAGTTAATAAACTTTATGGGATATTTTTAATTTAGTGCCAAATTTTCTAAGTTTTTTAATTTAGTGACTAGACTTTGAAAATCGTATAAATAATGTCAAAACATCATTTTTATTGATGTGACTAATAGTTGGATATCTATGTGACATTTAATACATACACCACACATGTGGAAATATAAGTTTTAAAAGGTTAGTCATTAAATTAAAAAGTTTGATAATAAACTGAAAAAATCTTAAAATGTTAAACATTGTTTAATTTATTATCTCTAATATATTCAACATATAACTCTCCATAATCACAATTAAAAATTCACCAATTAAACTTTATGACATATTACTAATATAGTATGGCCTACATTTATTGCTTATAATATTATAAATTATACATAACCACATCGTTCTAATCTTAAATTAAGACTCATAATCTATGAAAGAGATCATTAATCTTATACAAAGTTTGATCACCAAAAGATGGTCTACTCAATAAAAAATCGTTAACCGTTATGATCAATCATGATGTAAACCATCCACTTCTATAAAGAAGTCATAACATATCTCGAGGTAAAAGAATCACATTTGCAGATGTACAATAAGATAATTGCATGCATACATTTAAAACACCACAGTATAATAAATAAGTGTAAAATGTGCAACTTTATTAATCTTAAGTACTATGAAAATGTAATATAAAAGCCACAGGCTCCTATAACATCAAAACATCATAAGATGATATAATAGTCGTATTGGCTGCATATCTATGAATTATCTACAGATCTCAATCCCTTAGCTAGTGGGTCAATGTCTGTGGCGATAGTATGCTCATAAGATATATCACCATGATCAACTGATCCTCGAATATCAAAGTATTGTGACAATAAACTTGTCATAGTAAATCTTAATTGGCCTATAAATTAAATCAATGATCATAAGCCCTCCAATGAAGTTCTTCAACCACTGGACATCTACTTTTGCCTTAAAATATGTTATAATCTCAACTTCCATATTTAAAGTTGTCACAATATACTACTTAAAGATTTTTCAAAACATAGTTCCTTTATTTAAGATAAATATGTAACTTATAGTAAACTTATTGTCATTGTATCAATTATGAAGATCAATATCAACATATCTAATAATATCTAAGTCATCTACACACCTATAAACTAGCTTATACTCTCTATCCTTGCATATATAGTGCATCACTTTCTTTATTGTAACCTAGTGTTAATGACCATGATTTGATAAATACTTACTAATAACACTAACTACAAAGTTAATATCAGGCCTAATTCATACTTTTGAATACATCATATCCCAACTGTATTATAGTAAAGAATGGAACTTATCTTCGCTTTCTCTACCTTATTATAAGGATGTTGCTCCATTTTTAACTTATCACCTTTAATTATAAGCAAAAAACCCGACTTACTATCCTATATATGGAAACTCTTTAGTGCTTTATCTATATAAGCCTTCTGAGTTAGGAGCAAAACCTTGTTGGATTTGTTCCTGTAGATCTCCAATCCAAGAATAAAATTTGTCTCTCTCCATGATCCTACATGTCAAAGCTTTTTAAAAACACTCACTCTATATATTTTATAACTTAAATCATTGCTAACAAGCAATCTATTATCCACGTATATGTCCATAAGCAAAAACTTGCTCTCACTAAATTTGGAGTATATATAAGAGTTAAGTGTGTTCTCCTTAAAATGACCACTTTGTGAAATTTCAAGTGCCATTGTCATAATGCTTGTTTCAATCCATTAATTTACTTACTCTACCTATAAACTTGATGCTTATTCCTTTTCACTTTAAAACTCATTTTCCTTCACCTTAAAAATCTTAGGCAACTTCATATACACCTGCTTTACTAAATTACCATTAAATAAGGTCATTTTGACATCCATCTTGTGAAGTTCAAAATCAAAATGCCTTCTAGAGTCATAATGATGTAGAGTGAGTCCTTAGTTGGGACTTGTGAGAAGGTTCTATTGTAGTCCACTCTCTCCTTTTAAGTGTATTAATTAGCCAAAATTTTTTCTTTAAACTTCTCAACCTTGCCTTTAACATCTCTTTTAGTCTTAAACACCCATTTGTAAACAATGGTTTAAACCTATCTTAAATATTAATTGACTTCTAAACATTAGTATTTTCTATAGACTACATATCCTCATCTATAGTAGTCATCCATATATCATAATGTTCACTTCCTATCACTTCATCATAGATAAGAGGATCTATAATCTCTTTTGAAATATACTCAGTCTAACCTATACAAATAATAAAATCATTAAAGGTTATAGGCCTTATATCTCTCTATGAGCAACTCAATAGTGCTATATGATTAGTTTGAGTGTCTATCATATTTTACTCAACATCATCTTAGTCATCTCATTAAAAGCTAAAAGTCTTTCCAAATCATCTCCACATACCTCTAGAAATGCCTTAACAACTCTCTTATAAATTATAGGAACATGGGCTGCTATATGCTTAGGCTCCTCAACTATTTTAACTCTTAATGATACATTAGCTACATAATTATCTAAAAACTTTATATTTAATGCTTCTACAAATTTAGTGTTATAAATAGGAAAATAAAATATGAAACCTTTCAATCTTTAAGATAACCTATAAAGAACTTAGAGGTTATCCTAGGGTCTAACTTTTCCTCTAGTGAATTGTACATATTTATTTCATCCAAACAACCTCAAACCCTTAAATGATTCAAATTAGGCTTCCTACTCGTACACAATTCAAATAGAATTTTAATAATTGACTTGCTTGGAATGGTTCAAAATATATAATATTGTCTTTAATACCTTGCCCACAGATACTTAAAAAGCTTTGATCTCATCATCATGCTCCTCACCATATCTTTTAGTGTTCGATTATGCTTCTTTGCTACTTAATTTTGCTTAGGTGTATTCTACATTGTGTTTTATATAACTATTTGACAACCTTCTAAAAGCTTTGTAAAGTTTTTTTTCTTAACCTAAATCTCTATGTCTGCATTAGTACTCTCTAATATGGTCCGATCTAACAATGTTAGTGGGTTTATTAAGTTGCTTCTTAACCCCTTCTTTGAATATTTTAAACTTCTCTAGGGCCCTGTACTTATTACTAATAAGATACAAGTAATCAAACTAAGAGTAGTCACCAAAAAAATATATAAATTTTTTTCCATCAATTATGAGTTTAAAGGTCCATTAATATCTGTGTGAATAATCTCCAGAATCTACTACTAACGACACCTTTCTTCATACTCTTGGTGAGATTACCTCTAATATAATAAACACAATCATCATTAACTAAATTAGGAAGGAATTTATTATTGATCAATCTTATTACTCTTTTTCTAAATATGAACATCTTTTATGCTATAAAGTAAACGACTTCCCCTCGGTTAAACTCCTTTTAAATCCCTATTTTTTTAATATTCATTACCAATTCACAAAGATCCTCCAAATCCAAACAACAAAGATTATTATTTAATAAACATTCACCATTGATTACAGAATTGAAGGATAATGAAACCTTTTTAATTCCCTATTTTTGAATCTTTATAACCAATTCATTAGGATCCTCCAAATCTAAACAACAAAAACCATTATTTAATAAACATTCAACAATAACATTAGAATTAAGGGAAAATAAAATTCTTTTTATTATTAACAAGTAAGTATCTAACATCATCAAGTTTAAAAATTAAAATTGAATTATATCTCATAAAAGTCATATATGTCACTTTATTTAACATTATAGTACCACCTTACCTAAACTGTAGTTCCATTTCTCCTATATACTCTACTTATACTCTGGTTCCATTAACTATAAACATGTTCACCTCCCCTTTGCTTGGCCTTTTTTTGTTCTTTATTGCTTGTAATGTATTAGAAATATGAATAAAAGAACCATTACCCAACCACTACCCATTTGATGCTTTATATATTAAAGATGAATCAAAGTAAACCAAAACCTTAAGGTTACCTAATTTGTTATCCTTCTTTTTCAAAGAAGTCTTATACTTATAGCAATCTTTCTTTAAGTGCCCATCTTATTATAATGACAATACTTAGTACTCCTTCGTAACCACACTAGATGACCATTAGCTTTGTATCCATCCTTCTTACCCTTATCGACTATTTTAGGATATAGGACACTTTACTTAGCTAAATGAAATACTAGTTTTCTTCCACTTCTTTTTTGGGTTCTCATAATTTCCTTTTAGTTTAAAAGATTCCTACCCCAAATTCAATGTATCACCCTTCTTATGCTTTATCTTTTACTCTTTTTGGATACATATTGAGATTAATTCAATCACCATCTAAGCCTCCTTTTAAGCCTGTAAATTAGTTTTATGGAAATAAAGTCAGAAGGTAAAGAATTCAGCACCTAATGGATTAAGAAAGAGTCTATTATCGGGACCTAAAGCCCACTTAGCCTATTGGCTATATCCTCAGGACGTAAGCTCTAACTTTTGATGCTTCATCATACTTTAATAGTCAAATCTATAGATAAGTTTTCCAACTTCTACTTCTTACAATCCATGAACCTTTCCATTAAAACCACCACGAACCTCTTGGCATTGTTTTTATCCATTACCCCACCTTTAAAGGATGGTGAAATAGGCTTTTTATTACTCACCTTATTTGATCTTTCTCAATTTTGGAAGTGGATCTTTTTCTCTTTCGTGCTCTTATGTGTTATAGGCACATGCTCATCCTTATCTTAAGCCATATCCAAATCCACCAAACCAAAGCCTAACTCTACATAACTCTTCTTATCCTCAAAGTTATTATTAGCTAAAGTTTCAATTGAACATATTTAGTTGTTTACGGCTACTTAACTCACTAAATTAACAAATAAATAATGTCTTATCAAAGACAAAACAAAAATCAAAATCCTCTTTAGGTAGAATAAATAATGCAAATATAAATTTTAGTAGATTAAGCAAGATACAATATTATAAAGCATTATCCCCTTTAGATAGACAACAATTCAAAAATTAAAATTATAACGCTAGTTGATCATTATACTGTCTCACTAAACTCATGCATAATTATTCTCTTTGGGTAGGTAACAATACTAAGTTAAGACATAAAATAATTGGAAGGTGTTTAAAAAGGATTAAATTATCCTAAATTAAAAAAACATATGCAAAAAGTAAATTTAGAATAACCTATGTTCGATTAGCGTATAGTCAACCAAAAAATAAATTTGGTTGATCTAATGATTGATTGAAACTGTTCCTAAAATGGATAGTAGCTTGTTACCCTATGTCACTTGAGGTTTGGTTAACTAGACATTAAAACAATGTTGTCTAACCAATTGTTCGAGTATCATAAAAAATTAAATACATAAAAACCTATAGAAGAAGCAACAAACATTCATAAAACTCACCATAAACATGAAAAACATAAGATTTAATCTCAAAAAAGTTTCAAAATTGACCAACAACCCAATTTGGTGCCATTATTAACCAATCTAATGACTTATTCTATTAAACAACATAATTTAATCAATAACAAGTCACAAAATTGATTAACAACCCTTTTTAGTGCAATTATTAACCAACCTCTTGACTTAATCAAAAGAATCAACAAAAAAATTCTAAGGTTTTATGCAAATTAAATTTTAATATTTTCTCAAAATCCTTATACTTTTACTTTAGGTTCTAATTTGAAAATTTAACCTACTCAAATATAAGGGCTATATAACATATTGAAATATGCTTTGATACCATATGTAGAAATTTATATATTTAATAGAAGCAAATTTTAGGATTTTTAATGGTATTTTATGCACCTTAATAAATCATACATGAATAATAAAATGATATTAGAAGTACATATATTAGAAGGCGTTAATGTTGTTCTTAAACCTTGTAGAATCACCTTTATGCAATACCTAAAAAACAGAGAAAAACCTATATTCTTCTCTTGCCTTTCCCAGTAGTTTAAGTTAGATCACAAATAATGTAAACCTAAATCTCTTATAAGTTACTTAAACATACGGCAATAAGATGGTAATAGAGATTTAGACTCATGAGTTATACACTCAAGCCCAATCATCAAGATTCCTTAATAACTCTAGACAATGAGCAACAAACATGCTAAAAAGACCAAATTTATAGAAAGGATCACAAACAATCGTAAGTCGTGAACACATTCTAAAATTTATGCAATAAACAATCGAGAAGTCGTGAACGCGACTTATCCCACTAAAAGTAATACTAATAATAAGAAACATTAGAAGTGGCACATCAACATTAAGTGGGAACTATATAAGGAAACTCATTATTGTTTGCGAGTTTAATCAAACTGTTGGTACGTCAAATCCTAGACAAGTCAACTTTCTTAGTCAGTAGCTACAAAGAAGAAAACATGTCATCTAATAAACCGCCGACTTGATCAGTCCTTCTCCATCCTTTGATAAGATTAGCGTAATTCATGAATAGCGCATTATTGGTTCTTGTGCTTCATTAGGTGGACACTCGCTAAAAGGAAATAACTAAGCTTTATACAGCTCCAAGTTTGCTGTTTACTCGCTAATTCTATGGGCAAGTTCGGTCGAGATGATAAGATATTGCAATTCTGGTCTCATATCTACGTTCATGGCAACTCGAAGCGTGTCATTTTTTGTGGATATTTCTCTGATATCTGTAATTTTGATTCTCAAAACGATTGATGTGTTTTAAACTTTTTAAACTTCAAGGTCTACGGCGGCCAAACGAATTCCAAAATCGTATCTTTTTAACATGGGTACGATATTTTTACTTGAATCAAGTGGACTCATGATCTTTAAGCATAAGTGAACTTGTTTTGTTCCTGTTGGATCCTAGAATTTGAAGGACAATGTCCCTAAGACAGGGTAGTTGATGTGTCGGTTAGACAACGCTGTAAACGTACAATTAGGACAAGACATTAAGAAAGAGAAGGTTGGTTAAGGTGGTTGGCTAAAGTATTTGAAGTTGTTTCTCACATGGGCATTTTGCCATTATGAGATAAAAAGATTGCTCGAAGGTCGTTGAAGTCGGAGTTGTAAATATGTTTCTAGGGAACTCCATAGCCTCTGCAACTACACTTTCAGAACTTGAAGTCTTCAAAACCCAAGTCGCAGTGCGCCCATTTAGCGAGAGCAAACTGTTCTTAGAGAGAAATGTCAGTCTTTGTTTAGTCTAATCTGAAAACATCGGTCTTTATGCACAACTATTTATCTCTGCACAGGTTTCTTCGTGCGTGAATTTAGTTCTTGTGCTTCTCTATTTTCATTCTCTTCCATCTTAGTATAGAACTTTGCGGTTTAAGGTCTCTGGAGATTGAAATTTGGGGTAAAGGAGATCTTTTGGGATCAAGGTCGGGGTCAACTGAAACTCAGGATTTGAAATGGTTTTCCGTTCAACTTAGATTGCAGATTGGTTGTAGAATCTTGACCACAATGAGTTGGAAGAATAGAGCTGGAGGAGAACCTGCTGCGAAGACTGTGGTGTCAAAGAAATGGACCCTTCTTCTTTGTATAGGTTGCTTCTGTGCTGGGATGCTATTCTCTGATAGGTAATTTTTCTATCTTGTAGTTCTTGGTTTCGATTTGAATTGTCAATTTTGTAGCGTCTTCATTCTATAATGTACTCTGTAACCCAAAATTGAAATTGCTTGTTTGTCTTTTTATTAGTTATTTAGGCTTTTGGTTTCTATTTTGGGATTATTTGTTTGTTTGGTCGGTCTAGGTTGCTTGTATCTCTAAGTTTCTACAAAAGTTCCCATTGTGATCCTTTACCCGATCAAAGAGCTTTTATTAAGAGATGCTTGTGAATCTGATGATCGTAGAATGTGGGTGGTGCCCGAAGATAAAGATGTATCAAGGACAATAACAGGTGAAGAAAACCTGAAGCTACTTCCAGAGAGTTGTGCTCCGGAAACTGTGAGTTCAAATTTGAATGATGTGAGCACTTTCTGTTTGCTTGCGAAAGGAAATTTTGCTATATGCTGATACCAAGTATGTTTGTGAACTTTTGGTTCCATCAGAAGGACGGAAAGCACGAAAAGAGGGACATCATGGGAGAAGTTTCGAAAACGCATCATGCCATACAGTAAGCTTCTTTTCTTTTCTGACTATGTCAATCTCTCTTAACGTTGGATATTGATCTTTTACTTGTGCAACAGAACTCTAGATAAAACAATTTCAAATTTGGAGATGGAGTTAGCTGCGGCAAGGGCTGCACAGGAATCGATCCTTAATGGCTCTCCAGTATCTGACAACTTGAAAATTACCGAATCAAATAGGAAAAGAAAGTATTTAATGGTTGTGGGCATAAACACTGCTTTTAGCAGCCGAAAGCGGAGAGATTCAGTACGTGCTACCTGGATGCCTCAAGGTTGGTGACTATTATCCTCTATCAATTTGGAATTGATGCATAACTCCTTTTGAGATTAATATTGATATGCTAATCCCCCTTTTCTTTTTTCCCCTCACAACAACTAGGAAACAAGAGAAAGAAGCTTGAGGAAGAGAAGGGCATCATCATTCGTTTTGTAATAGGTCATAGGTGGGCACTTTTCTGAGTTCAGAATATTGATGTTCTGTTAAAGCGCTAATATATTGCCCTACTGATTCTGTTTCCTGGGAATGAATATATAAATGGGTTTGCGGAGTAATCTTTTTCATCAAATGATCAAATACTAAAAATAAAATGCTAAGTTGTGGACCAGGATATGGTCCTTATTCTTGTTGAACGGGAATTAAAAACCTACTGCATATGAGACCAGTCACCTAGTGCTGCCACTGTTGCCATCCCTTGAAAATGCACTTTAAGATTGAATTATGAGATTCAGATTCTACTTTACTATTAGACTACTCACCAGATATCCTGGTATCTCATTTCTGTAATAGTTCATACAGATACTTCTCAAACTTGAAAATCAAGTCATGTACGAAAGATGAAATCTGATTTATGTTTCTTTGTACCTGGTTGTTCAATCACTAGTGCTACAGCTGGTGGTATCCTCGATAGAGCTGTTGAAGCAGAAGACCAGAAGCATGGTGACTTTCTGAGGCTGGTAAGACATATATCTTAATAGTCTGCTACCAAACTTGGACGACACAGCAAGGTCGTCAAAGTGTGCATAAAGAAAAACTTATAGCAATCTGCATGAGCAGGATCATGTTGAGGGTTACCTTGAATTGTCTGCAAAAACAAAGGCGTACTTTGCCACTGCTGTTGCATTATGGGATGCAGACTTCTACGTCAAAGTTGATGATGATGTGCATGTTAATATAGGTCAGTATGCACGTAGTTAAACTCTTTAGATAAAATGGTTTTTTCTCATAACAACATTGCTTTTGGGTGTGTGTGAGTTTTTGCATGTGTGCTTGGCCAATTTCCGTATAGGAGAAAAGATAACACTTGGTGAGAGAAGCGGTGATGCATAAAAAATGGATTTCAAAGATTTTAATAAAATTATATACATAAAGAGGAAATTATTGTTCAAGTGATTTTGTTAGACTTGCAAATTATTGTTCACAAAATAACTTTTTCGTCCTCTGACATTATTTCCATTTATTACCTTTTTTTAATCTCAATTTTATGATTTGTGAACAATTTAAAAGTTGGTTTGTATCTTAATTACAATCAATGCATGCAAAGGGAACCGATACGATTATATCAGACAAATAACATGAACATTGTAAATTCGAAGTCATTCCTGCTGTATTCTTTTCAATGTTAGATGGTGATATCTTATTACTAAACGGAGGCCATCCTGCTTGTATTTGCAGGAACACTTGGGGCAACTTTGGCAAGACATCGGTCAAAACCAAGGGTGTATATTGGATGTATGAAATCCGGCCCAGTTCTTGCTCAGAAGTAAGCAAAACATCCTTCAACTCATTTTTGCTTCCTGTTCTTTTAACTGAGGAAATTTTTGGTTTCACCTTTTGCTCATTAGTAAGAATTACAATTTTTATTCCTTGGCTTCTCTTGTTTCTCCAATAGGGGAGTCAAATACCACGAGCCTGAGTATTGGAAATTTGGGGAGGAAGGAAGCAAGTATTTTCGTCATGCTACAGGGCAGCTATATGCTATATCAAATGATTTAGCTAATTACATCGCAATTAATCAGTAAGTTTCAGTATCTTAAGGGGAAAAAAAAAAGCTCAACTCTTTATGCCAAAGTGTCTCCCTTAACTTGTAATCGTCCAGGCATGTGCTTCACAAGTATGCAAATGAGGATGTCTCAATAGGTTCGTGGTTCATTGGGCTGGATGTTGAGCATATTGATGACCGAAGACTGTGTTGTGGTACCCCACCTGGTAATCTCTTGTACCCACATCTCATGTTTTTGTGTAAGTTGATGCATACGTGTGTGGTTTGGCTTGCCAAGGCTTCGCCTATTTACTCGCTATCGATGTTGGTTGTGGATCATTTGTTGGTATAAGCAAAGTTGATCACAATTTCCAGTTTAGAGCTTTGTCCTGGAAAACCGCGAAGTAGGTCATTATTTTTGGAAGGATAAGGATAGGAAACTTGCACAATAGGTGTGTTCAAGGACACTCGCAATAAGTAGGACAGGAAGAATGATAATGCCATTAGGTTTTATGGTCCAAATATAAAAATTAAAATGATTGATACAAGTACCAACTCACTTGTGTTCTTTCATCAATGTTTCCTCTTCATTGTTATCATTGTTTCTACAATTTTTTATGATTAAGAAAGGTTACTCCTGATATGCAAAAGATTGAAAGGCAACCAAATTGTTAATACGAATCTCATGATCCTAACTATAACACAGATTGTGAATGGAAGGCACAGGCAGGCAATATCTGTGTTGCCTCCTTTGACTGGAGCTGTAGTGGGATTTGCAAGTCTATTGAGAGGATAAAAGAGGTTCATCGGCGCTGTGGTGAAGGTGAGAATGCTTTGTGGAGTGCTGAGTTCTGAACAAGCTGATGATGGAATCAAATGGATGACCTGCAATGATTTGAAAAGTGAAAATGTAAAACGAGGGAGGAGCTCTTGCTACTAGGATTCTCCATTTTTAAGCAAGGAGAGCCCCCTAAATAGCAATGCCATGTACAAGAGGACGTAATTGTTTATTCTTTAGATGCTTGGAGCTGCCTTTTTAAAGCATTCCATGGCTTACCAAACTTCCAAATAAGGGCCTTTAGCTAGCATCTATGCTCTTTTGTGATTGGCTCTTCAATATAAAAAAATTGATGCTTTAATATTCCATGAAAAAGTTACGATACTTTGTTAAATGGACATACAAAGACTTCTATTAAATTTTTAATTTAAATTTTTGAGAAAATGAAACATAAAAAGAGTTACCTACAAAAACTAATTAAAATGTATTTGTCCATTTAATAAAATATAAAAATTTTAAATATTAAAACCATAAAAATTCATAAGTAAATCAAACTACTAAGA
>JANQAP020000593.1:985482-995996 GCA_026874005.2 Erythroxylum coriaceum | reverse complement strand
ATTTCTTCAACTTTCTTAGTCATTGCGTGTTTGCCAATTTGTTTATCAAAAAAGCAAAGTACTTTCTGTTAGATTTTGTCCCTTTTCTAGCAATACACAGTCGTTTTGATTTTCAGTCAGTGTATAAGGCGCAACAATCTTTTTCCTTATTTCTTTAGTTTGGAAATACTTTAAATTCTTGACACGCTCTCAAACCAAAACAAAGGGCTACGTATTAACCTTTAATCAAAATAAAGGCCAAATAGAATTATTATAATTTTAAAAGGTTGGTCGCTCAATTGAAACTTTTAAACACTTGGACATTGAATTGAAAAAATCTTAAAAGATTAGATACTTTTGAATATGTTATCCCTAATTAAATATTCTTAATGTAAATTTCATATTTCCCTTTCTTTCTTACTGATCATATCTTTATCATACGATACAGGATTTACAAGAAATACTTAAGTATGACTATGCACATTTTGATCATCGTTATTGCTTTAAGCATTTTTGGGAAAATATACAAAGCAAGTATAAATTACCGGCCATTTACAAGGACCAAATGTGGAGTATTGCTTTAGATTGTATGCAACAAGGCTATAAGCGATAAATGAGCAAGATAGAGAGCATAAACAAGGATGCCAATGATTGGTTAACAGATATTCCCAAGAGGTGATGGTGTAGATATGCATTTGACAGATGATGTCAGAGTAATTTATTATTAAACAACACAACAGAGTGTTTCAGTGCATATTTGAGGAATGTACGAGACAAACCAATCTTGACTTACTTAAAGGTGATGAGAAGAGCTATCATGAAGAGATTTTATCAGAAGAAGTAAGGAATGGATGCTTACAACGAGAAGACATGTCCTAACATTATGTCAAAGCTAAAGAAAAATAAGGAGGCTACAAATTATTTGGCTCATCTTATAGGTAATAACATTATTTGCATTTCATACTTATTTGCACAAATGTTACTAATAACTTAACACAGTTATGGCAAGTAATGGGAATTTTGAAAATGAGCACTATATAAATAGCCATCATACTATGAACCTTCAAATAAATGAATGCACGTATGGGAGATGGGAGTTTACTAAAATCCCTTGTAGAAATGCCATTTTAGTGATTTTTTTTGCAGAGAGGAGATCCTGAGGATTATGTACATTGGTACTACGTGAAGGACGCATATATAAGGTGTTATTGGAAGAGCATTAATCTAGTATTAAGTGAACAGTTTTGGCTTATTCCTAGAGAGTAATGTGGACAGAAGATCAATCATCCCCCGTATAAGAAAAGAGCTGGAAGGCCAAAGAAGAAGAGAAAAGGGGAAATTGGTAAAGTAAGAAGGGCAAAATTATTTCAACAAGGATTGGAGGCCTTGAAACTTGCAAGAATTGTAAACAAGCTAGACATAATTTAAGAACTTGTAAGATGTCAAGACTTGGGTCAGTTACCATGAGCTAAATTATAGTAAGCTATTTTTTTCGTGTTAAAGTAAGAATGTAAGTGATAATAACAACTAACATTATTTATTAATTGCAAGGTCACGTGTAGATGCCTTCTCAATAAGCATTTTAGTAGATGGATCACAAAGAAAGGGAAAGGAACCTATTCAAGAGTCTAAATCAAAAAGGAAGGCAACCAAAATTGGAAAATTTGGCATTTCCATAAGGTTAAAAGAAGAGGTAGCAAAAAGAACTAGGAGTAAAGGACATGTATAGCTAGCTTCTACTCTTTTTTTTTTTTTGGAACTCATGAACACTATTTTGTAATATGAAATTATTCATGGACAACTCATGCGGTCTATTGATAGACTTACCATTGTTTCTTTTGATATATGTAATTACAACACTATGCGCAAGTACTATATACAGGGAATCATTTTGTTGATCTTTCGAATTTATTTTCTACTTTTGATTTTATAAATGGAATCATTTGTATGAATCACAGCACCATGTGTAGGGAATTGTTGATCTTTCAAATTTATTGTCTACTTTTTATTTTATAGATGGGAATCATATGTATAAATTACAACAACCTATGCAGTGAATCATTTTTATGAAATAATTCATATCTTTTGAATTTTGAACAACTTTTACTAGTTAGGGATAAGGCTACGTACTACTAAACCTCTTCAAACCTTACATGTTAGCGGGATTTTCTACTGGCATGTTGTTGTTGTTACATGTGCATGAAATAAAATCACTACTCACTTTTTTTAATTTAATACATATTGTCATACAAATGTCATAATTTAAGAAAAATGGTTAAATAAAGTTAATATCATCCATATTGCTTATACATACAAATACCAATTGGTGCACCAAACATAATCTAAGACAATAGTTTCAAGCTGCATATCCAACTAAGTTTACTATCTCTCCAAGTAACTTTAACATCTCCCTTTTGTTCATTGCATATCATGTTCTTCTCTCTTAAGGCATTTATGATGCCTACACTTCGAGAAGTAAATTTCTCGTCACACTATTCAAAGAAATTAGATCATTCCTTTCCCTACAATGAACAAGATAAACGGTCACTATTATATATACTATATAAGTCGAGTTTGTAGCACCCATTAAGCTCATTGTTCGTGAAATATGGCTACAAAAGTTTTAAGACTTGAAGTTTTCAATTATATGATCGTGAAATATGGCTGTAAAAGTTTATTTTAGGATTTAAAGTTTTCAATTGTATTATCAAGCTGCCAAAATTTTATTTTGATGAAATTTAACTATCTTTTTTTCTAAAATGAAAAGTATTAAAAAAGAATTAAACACATTTTTCACCTAAAAAATTAAAAAAATAAGGAGTGTCAATTAAGCAAACCAACACTAATCTCTGAGATTACGGAATATCATTATTTTTATTACAATGACATTTTATGTTTTTGTTTTAATACTCTAAACTCATTATGTATTAGTTTTTAATATTTTAATGCATCATGTTTCATTACGTTAGTTAATGTATATATATGAACAAATTATGTTGATAAAATAGGATTTTTCAATATTCTTGTGCACTGGTTACGTTAACTTGACTTATTTATCTCTTAAATGAGATTTAATTTCTAAAAAAATACCCAATGAGGATTATATGAGACATCTTTAGGTCATTTTCCAGCATATTTTGTCTACTAATACTAGTGAAAATAACTTGCTAAGATTAAATAGTTGTTGTACTTTAAATGAATAAGAATTCTCGTAAGAATCGTGCTGTTAACTAAGGCGTTTTTACAGTATGAGGATTAGAAACAATTTTGATATAGACTGAAGATTTTTTTTGTGAATTTTTTTCCAATGAAATTTTACAAATATCAATTTCTATAAAATTATTAGCCCTTGTCATATTCATTCTAGTTTGAAATTTTTATTGAATGATTTAAATTTAAGCATGATTATGATTCTTTTCATGAAAAGTTTATCCTAAATTTCTAATGGTTAATTATAAAAGTAAACATCAATTTTACAATATTAGTCTAAACGATAAAAACTATTGGTAAAATGTTTCAACTTTTAATTTTTAATAAAAATAACCTATTGTTAAATTCTTAGTTAATGTGAATAACATTGCAAATCATGTCATATTAATATTTTTGTCACGTGATTGTTATATATTATACTTGTGTCATGTATAATTTTAATATTTGATAAATTAAAATATCAAATATTTCAAAATAATTATAAAGTAAAATACATGAAAGAGTGTATAATTATTTTAGGCGTTTTGATATTTTAAATTTATTAAATAATAAAATTTAGGAGTGACATAAACACTATAAGTAGATGTTGCGAATTTAATGTCGAACTATTTTTGTTAAAAATTAAAAATTAGAACATTTTCATGCTACTTTTTAAATTTTAAATTAATATTATAAAATTGAATTTAGTTTGAGATTATTTTAATAATTAAACCAAATCTTAAAATATTTAACAAATATAGCATATTGCTGATTTTGACATGACATTAGATTGTTAATGTTTTAGTCTTCTGCTGCCATATGCACGAAGAAGAGAAAACTCATGCTCGAGCATGATCTAGACTTACTAAACCTATTTCCAGTTTACCAGGAGAGTATAGTCGACAGTCAAAGAACTGGGTCATTTTGTGGGACATGGGCAATTGTTATAGTCAACTTCAATGGCTGCCATATTAGACCAATAAGTAACAGTTCACACTACGGGATTGAATGTACTAGGATCACACCCCATTTTCGGAGCAGATATTCTTCTCCCATAACTCTGTTCCGTGTGTCCAAACATCATCCATTCAATTTATTGCAACGGATGGATGAATGGGTTTAAGACCTGGGGAATAGAACAGTGGGGACAGAAAATCTGTTCCTTTCATTTTATCCTACCATACTAAATTCAGAAAACATAAGAGACGCCCAGAGACTTCGAAAACAAACAAGTCATGGCAATGGAACCGAGCCCATGACATGTACTTAGGTCTTATAACATGCCAAAAGTCAAGTTACTTCTATCTATGGATCTGTATACATCTGAAATGAACCTTACTATGTTAAGCGTTGTCTGTTAAATGTCAATTCAAAGCTTACCAAGTTTGCATGGCAATGGACTATCTTGGTAGATTCTAGCGCTTATTTGCAATTATACATTTCTTTCAATCTCTATCATAAATGGAGTTTTTTTTGACTATGACTATCCCATGTCATTACTTTGATACAACAAAGGTTGACAGATTACAACCTTACTGATTAGTTGATGATTCAAATTAGCTCCAGGCCATCCCATGATTACCATGGAAATAGTTTGATCCTCTCAAAGCTTTTTATTTATATCAATGAGCTAATACACCAACTAAGCAATAGGCAGCAAGCACATAGATTGTGCTGTAAAGAGACTTCTTATCCTCTCAGCTACCTTTTTTAAGCAGGTTCATACAACTGCAGTCTTGTTGCACATATAGGAGATGTAACAAATTGCAAGATAATCTGTAAGTTCCTTTTGATTTTAGGTGTACTAAAGTAGTACAAATTTCTCAACTTGGACATAAAATTAACAATCTTTTGACTGATTTGAAACAATCCTTTAATTGAGATGGAACATATTTTTTGTGTTAAAAATGATGTTTCAATTCGGTTTTAGATAATTTTAACCACAAATATATGAATAAAATATGATAAAAACTAATTAATAAAATTGTGAATAAAATTTAATAAAATAAAAGAAGAGATTTTAATAATCTGACTCAAGACAAGACCTAGCTAACAACTGAATAAACATATCAGCACCAACATTTATAACAGAAACGATTCATGATGAGACACTATTGATATTGACCAATCTGAGACCGCCACCAATCCCCGTCTCTGCCACGAACAATAATTAGTGACGTCCCAGTCCCGCCAGCTTTCTCACTATAGCTACAGCCTACGCAGGTCATGGGATTTCCATGTCTTTTCGCTTCCTCTTAAATGCATTAAGATGCAAGACGACTCAGTCAATCCAAACTTTTAAAAGATGTCCCAAAAATTAAAAATTCAGAACCGAGAGCCGAAAGCATGTTTTCTCAAATGTAATATCTCATTCTGGAAAAGTTAAAATAGTTTGTCTCAAACTTCTGTGCAAAAATGATACCAATGTGCACATAGCATGAAAGCTGAATCCACTCCAGCACATTGTGGATACTTTAAGGAAATTAGAATAACAGATCCACGCAAGCATCTTCACTGGTAATACCGTCTATAATGGGGTGATTCGGAGTTATCTTTAGTCACCAGACGTACCCCACATGCAATTACTACCCCATTGCTGTCCGTCTGCTTTTCACACTATTAAATTAAGACAAGTTTAACACTTTCAATTATCAATTTCCACACATATCCGATCCCTCTATAAATACGCTAAACCCTCCAAGTTTCTCTGAAGCCAAAAGTCATAGTTGTGGGAGTTATTGGTACCCTTATCATTGAGATGGCTAAGAACACATTTCTGATGATTTTCTTTGGTGGTTTAACTCTGATTTTCACCTTTAGCTTGCAAGTCTTAGAAGCTCAAATGGTGTCTTCCATGTTCATCTTTGGAGACTCCTTAGTTGATGTTGGCAACAACAATCACCTTCCGCTATCTATTGCCAAAGCGAATTTTCCTCACAACGGAATCGATTTTCCCAACAAAAAAGCTACAGGAAGGTTTAGCAATGGCAAGAATGCTGCAGATATCATTGGTGAGTTTTAACGAAGGAACTACTCTTGTAAACCCTGTATAGGACTATGTCACTAGGTTCCAGATCACTTCTAACTTACCTTGTAGCTAACTTATGGTTTCCAAAATTTGGCTTTTAGTTGTGTTTTCGGAGCAACTGTTCTTGATTGCTTTCATCAATTCTTTATTCAATCACTTCATGGTTTTCAATAATCTAATGAAGTTTTTGTAAGCATAGTATTAAAGCTTATATGAGATATCCTTTTCTTAGTTTTCCTTTTTCTGCGCAATTCTCAACGTCAGACCTGTCAAGAAGTTACTGTTTTTTGTTGTTGGACAGATTCTCCAGTCTCTGTGCCATTGAAGTACAAGTTATTCTTTGATATGATGCAATCCCACCTATCTTACAATATTATTCTATGCCATATTCAAATTATAATTAGAATTAATGTCCATTATTTCCATTTCAATATTCTTTTTTTATTATTATCTATTTTAATATGGAAAAAGGACCTATTTTCTTTTGGTAGTCAAATTATAAGATATTCCAATGCATTCATTTATACTCAAAAATGTTGGACAGCTGAGAAATTAGGCCTACCCTCTTCTCCACCATTTTTATCTTTGCCACCCAAGAATGCCTCCTCCGCCATTACCGGCATCAGTTTCGCCTCCGGCGGAGCCGGAATCTTTAATGGCAGCGACCAAGTTCTGGTAAGCCAAATCAATGTTACATGTTTTTACAATTCCTATCTTCATATTTCCAAAATTTTTTATTCTATTTTTTTACTGTAGTTTTTAGCTTTAAATCTTATTTTTCTTTAATTTTTAAACACAGATAAAAATTATTTTGTTATTAATATCAATGTATAACAAATAGTGAATAAAAATTAGAAATAATTTTTATTTTAATATTTGTATAAATTTATTAATAAAATTATTAATTTATTAATATATGCCAGTAAATTTATTATATTATTAAAATAAATAATTAAACGAGTACATATTATTTTTAAATTAAAATATTTAAATTTTAAATATAAAATTCCAAATTTAAAATTTATTCTTTAGTAAATTTTTATTTTAAAATTTAGATTAATTATAAAAATATAATTAATCTATTAAATCATGCTAGTCATAATCTATATAAATATTTTTATTAAAAAGTTAAATATTATTTATTTAATTGATAATAAAATGAGATAATGACCCAAAAATCACTTTTAGCAAAAAATTAAAACTAAAAATAGAAATTAAGAGTTTAACTAAAATTAATGAGTTTTAAAAAAATTAAAAGTAGAAAACATAACTAATTAGAACCTTGAAATTTATAAAATGAGCCATACGGCCTAAAACCGAGAATGCTTGGCAGCAACAACGAACATGCATTACTGTATGGGCTAAAAGAATTATTCTTAATGGCCCAATTGCGATCAAGAGTTCCTTAAAATAGAAGGTCCAGTAAGTAATGTGTAAGAATCACCTTGCGGTGAGCATGAATTAACCAAAATTAGATAATGTGTTTATAATATAAACGTATATCATTTAGGGTCAATCACTGCCACTTACGCAACAAGTCGGCTACTACGAGTCGGTATATGAAGAAATGGTGAAAAAGATTGGACGGTCAGGAGCTCAATCCCAGATTTCCAAGTCACTCATGGTTATCGTGACCGGTAGCAATGACTTGTTCGGTTATTCAGACTCCGCTAGGTTCAAAAAGAGCAACACCCCACTACAGTACGTGAATGTAATGGCTCTTACACTGAAAGGACTTGTCAAGGTATACAATCACCATTTTTGACCATATAATATTCACTCCTTTCTTGTGTAGTAAAATCCCAATTCATGGTATTGGCAGAGAATACATGAAACTGGTGCGCGTAAGTTTTTGTTCACTGGGGTTGGTCCAATTGGGTGCGCTCCTGGAGAAAGGGTCAAGAACAAGACTGAAGAATGCAATGAGGTTCTCAACTCCATGGCTTTATCGTACAACAAAGTGCTGAAGTCAATGTTGCAGGAAATGAAATCAGAATTCCAAGGCCTATCTTATACCTACTTCGACACCTACTCCAACATGCTCAACTTGATTCAGAAACCATCCACTTATGGTCTGTATGTTATTCCTACCTACCATAATTCAAGTTGTCTTTTTATTTCTGTCGTTAGAAATGCTTCTACAGAGCAGATTAATTGTGGTCTCTTGTTTCAGGGTTTAGAGAGTTTAAAGCTGCTTGCTGTGGACTTGGAGACCTCAGAGCTAATGTCCCATGTCTGCCAATTGCCACCTACTGCTCCAATAGAAAAGATCATGTATTCTGGGATCCATATCATCCAACAGAGGCAGCATCTCGAATCCTTGTTGACACTCTTTTCGATGGTCCTTCTGAGTACTCTTTTCCCATTAACCTGAGGCAGCTACTCGCAGCCTAAGCTCGGTCATTCACAAAGTTGTCACGAGGCATATACTATTCCAAAAGCCAATTGATACATAATTAGAGAAAACAATCAGGTAAATCATATCAATGTGTCGTTCGATGTAGAGCTCTTGGTTTCAAAAACTTCAAAATCATATCTCGTTTCTTCTGCTTCTGCCACTAATTTTACTTCAAAATCAAACTCTATTTAAAATGGAAGTATCATGTATAAAAAAAAGTATTATATATTTACTCAAAACTTTAACACAGTAAATTATGGATGATTTCTCATGCATAAACTCTCATTAATTTTTGTTTTTGGTCAATCTTAAAATATACACTTAATACCTGAATAATACATGCATGAGTGCATGTCAGTTCTTAAAATTTGATGGATATTTCGATACCATACCACGGCGTGCATTAACTAAAATCTTTTCATTTCGGGGTCAGAGGAAAATTTAATTAAGGGAAGTTTGTAATAGTGATATAGATGCCATTTCTTTTAGATGATAACATACATGGAGGCATTTATAAGATGACAAGTTCAAAGTTTATGCCTCTAATTGTGAAGTAAATAATAAAAGTTACAATTCGACTGCAATGCCACACCACTACTATGATTTATAGATCTGTCATCTATAAGGAGACAAAGCTACCGTTTATTTATTTATTTTCATTTTTATAGTAAATCTACAACAAACAATGCTATAGGCTACTAAAAAAATGTACTCAATTCATCCAAAACGTTGCATCACCCAATTTCTCGTTGCGGAACATAGGCGATGTTTTCTTTAATCATGGACAAAGTAAAACTATTAGCTATATTATTTTCATAACAAAAAGACCATAAATGCATAACTAATAAATCTAAACAGAATCAATGATGGGCAAGTAAAATGTAGCAATTACTATTGAGAATATATGAAATATATCATATATGTAAAATATGGAAATATTAATATGCATATATTTATATAATTTTGTATAGCAAGATAGGTTGATGTGTCTTGTGTCTTGTATATATATATATATATATATATCATCCGTGATTAATGAAAGGAAAGCAATTCATCCACAAAATCTTTATGGTATCAGAACCTTGGGAGGCAAATAACCTAAACCTTAAAAACAGCCAAGTGCTTCTTGCATTCTTCCAAAACCACTACAAGAAAATCGTGAATTAGCGACGGATATTTACCGACAGACCAGAAACCATAGCTATTTACCGACGGAAAACAACAAATCGTCGGTAAATGCATTGTACTATTTATATATAGCGACAGAAATATATTACCGTCAGTAATACTGGAGGAAATGAATTTCACGCAAAATCTCTGACCACATATAGCGACGACACGACCATTGGCGTCGGCAAAAATTGTGGAAATACTTCCCGCCTTTTAATTGCTTCGGATATATACCGACGGACACTCTTCCGTCGGTATTTTTCGACTAGTGAATAGTATTCACCGACGGAATGATGTCCGTCGATAAAGTTGATTATATTTTACCGACAGTATAGCTACAACCGTCGGCAATAATTGTGGGAATGAATCCCGCAATTAAGTAGCTTCGGACATTTGCCGACGGAATAAGTACCGTCGGTAAAAGTGGTTTTGCTTCTGTTATATACCGACGTAATTTGTTCCGTCGGTATACGTTAAATAACTTTACCAACAGAATTGAATTTTCCGTCACAAAATATAGCGGTAAAAACAGGCGGTGAAATAATTAAAAAATTTAAATACCGACGGAATATATGGTCCGTCGGTAAATGTCGGCTGTTAATTAAATAAAACGTCGCCGTTTGTTTCCGTCGGTGATTCTATTAAATCACCGCCATTTACCAACGGAATGTCAGTTCCGTCGGTGATCCATCGTCTTTAACCCGACTGTCTCCCCCCCCCCCCAATTCTTCTTCTTCTCTCCTCCCGTCC
>JANQAP020000593.1:974382-985382 GCA_026874005.2 Erythroxylum coriaceum | reverse complement strand
CAAATTAAATGTATATTATAAATATTTAATTATTAAAATTATGCATCAATAATAATTTAAATATAATGAAAATAAATTTTTTTAAAAAAATTAAGTAATAACTTTACCGACGGAAACAATTATCCGTCGGTAAATTCCAACTACTTTAGCGATGATAGAAGAACATATTCTGTCGGTATGTAATAAAATATACCGACAGATAAAAATTCCGTCGATAATTTTTAAGCAAATTTACGGACAGAAAACATGCTACCGTCTTTACCGACAGTAGGAGAACATTCCGTAGCTAAATTTACATACAGTTAATGAACTTACCATCGGTAAATTTAGCGTCGAACAATTTTTAGCCTGTCAGAAATTTACGAACGGAACAACTATGACGGTCGGTACATTTTCACTACATTTACCGACGGTAAATCATTCTCCAACATTAAATTTACCGATTGAATATTCTGGTACCGTCGGTAAATTTAGCTATGGCCGATTCTACGATATTTTTGTCTGTTGTTACTTTTCATCGATAATATTTGATACCGACAGAATATTTATGTTTTCCGTCAGTATTTTCCGTTGCTAATTGACTGTTTTCTTATAGTGAATTATGTCTGGCGATGACAAGAACAACAATCTTGGAGATAAAGGAGGTAAGAACCTCTTGATGCTTCATCGCCATAGTATCTTCACCCATTGGATAATCCCGATGTTGTGATAACTTCTGTAATTCTCAAAGGAGATGTTAACTATGATACATGGGAAAAAGTGATGTAAAATTCCCTTAGAGCAAAGAACAAGTTAGGCTTTATAGACGAGACGTTAACGAAACTTGATCCAAACGAACATGAAGCAAACTACTAGGATGTTGTTAACTCTATGCTCGTGGTTTGGTTGTTTAACTCTCTCGACTTGACACTCCAGCCGAGTGTATCATACACGGAAACCGCTAACCAATTATGACATGATTTGAAAAAGCATTTTTTTGGTTGGAAACGCTCCATGTATATACCAATTGAATTTCGAAATTGCAGGCTTGAAACAACAAGGTCAGCCTGTTGTTATATACTTTACACATCTCAGGAGTATATGGGACAAATTGAATAGCTACTAAAAGGTTCTCGTATACAAATGCAAATGCTGTATGTGAGCCTTGGCTGAACTCATCAAGGAGAGAGAAGATGAGAAGATCCATTAATTTTTGATATGCTAGGATGACTAAGTCTTTGGGACTGTTCAATTGAACATATTGAGCATGGACCTTTTGCCGACAATAAATCGAGTCTACTCTATGATTGTTCAAGAAGAACGATATAGAGTTGTCGCGAGAGGACGAGAAGAATGAGATGTAGTTGGGTTTACTGTACAGACCAAGCAGGAAAGTCACATACTGGGTAGGGAACCACAACTCAACCTGAACGAATTCAACAAGGCGTTGGTACTCACAGTGAGCGACTTATGTTGTTCTCATAGTGGAAAAAAGGGTCATGAGGCAGTTGGATGTTATGAAACAATTGGATACCCACAAGGATTAGATCAAAGGGGACGTGGTGGTAGAGGAGGAGGTTAAGGTGGTAGTAGAGAATGTTGGAATGCTTCAACCAATGCAGTCCACGCATAGGGACGTGGACAACCAATCCAGTAAACAAACTAGGCAAATAGTACAACAGTGGTACGTGCTACCATCCCAGGTGTTACCAATGAGCAACTATAGCAAATTATGACAATTTTAAATAAAAACAGTGCAACAAGTACAAGCAGTAATACAAAGAAATTGAATGGTAAGAAAAGTCTCATATGTTGGATAATTGACAATGGTGCATCACACCATATGACAGGAAATTATACATCTTTACGGGATGAATATGATGTGAGCCCTTCTCCTGTTGGTTTGTCTAATGGAGAACGAACTACTGCCACCAAGAAGGGTCGTGTGGAGTTGGACAACAGCTTGGCATTGAGTCGAGTCCTTTATGTGCCAAAATTGCAATGCAACTTGATTTCTCTTAGTTAATTAATTAATGATACAAATTATTAATCGGGGTAAGTTTTAATCTTATAAACCCTCAATATTTCGCAAGCGCAAGGTTTGTAATCTAGTATTAAAGGTGTCAATCCCAGGAGGAAAGAGAGTAATCTAATCCTAGAATCTAAGGCTAGAAAAACTATAAAACTAAAAATAAAAGATGCAACGGAAATTAATTACGAGAATTGAGTTTAACCAATTAAATCAGAAATTAAACATAAAAGTATTAACAAGTGAGAAGTATACAATCACAATAGAAATCAACCAAAGGAATTTACCAATTTATAAGAAAGGAGATTTTACTTATCATTAATGTTAACCTAATCGATTATGTTTCAATGGAGTGTCGGTTCTAGACTATCCTAGGGCTGATTACTCTCTCGAGTTATAACCGTTAAATCGTAAGTTATAAATCCTAATCAGATTATGGAATTTGCAATATCTCAATTCACAAATTATCCCAATCCTTAATTAGATCTTAAGCACTCTAATAAACTATCGAAACATCACACGGGATCTCTCTCTGCATAATTACCACTATGGTTTGTCACGGTTTCTATTAAATAACCTAACTCTCATTAATCCAATTTAATCATTTTTCATCCAGTTCACCCTCTCAATCTATTAGCGAATTACTATATGCATCCAATAAACACAATCGACTAAATTATTATTAAATCAAAATAAAATCCCAAAAGAGAGTTTAAAACATCATCAATATTTCAAAGCCTATCATCATACTATCCATCTTAATTCTATACATAAATAAAATCGAAACAAAAAGGAAATAATGACTTAGAATAGACGATGGAAGGTAACAACGTCAGGAAATCTCTTGATCCGGGAAGTATGTCGAGTCAACTTCATCTTCCTCTTTTTCCTCTTCCTTCTTCTTGTTTCTCTCTCTCAGTATTCTCTCTTTAGGGTTTCAAGTGTGGCTGATGTAAAAGCTCCTTTGTGCTCCTCTTAATGTTCTTTAAATAGTCTTTTATGTTTTGGGTAACCTTAGGATCTTTTTGGGGTTCTAAAGATTAAAAAATTCCCTCGAAATGTAAAGTTCGTAAGCGACTGTGCATAATACCTCTGTTCTTCGATATTGACCTTGAATACTAGCAAACACATCAAGGTACCTTAAAAATATAATATTTATGCTCAAAAGCTTGTACTAACCCATAAAACACTTAAAACACAAATAATTAACAAATTAACACAATTCCAACCTAAACACATACTAAATGATCAAATTAATGACTAAATATATATCAAACTATGCCTTAAAACACAATGCAATTTACACTTATCAACATCCCAATGCTTAAATGTTTGCTTGTTCTCAAGCAAACAAAACAACAAACAACACAAAAACACAAAGCACACAATGCAATAATGAGGCAACGACTTCAACTTCACGAAAGAAATTTAGCTCTAAACACAACATTAACATGCAAAATCCGTGTCTATAAACTCTGGACTAAATATACATATTAATCAAAACTTAAATGTCAAGTTTATTCACCCTTTTCAATTGTATGCACACATTAATAATTATTTGGTCAATCAAATTTTGTAACTAATCATAAGTACATTTTCATGAAAAGTTAAGCTACTTACAAGTTTGGCAGGTTTTTATTAGAAACACTTTTTTTTACTTTTGTGGACATAAACGTCTTTTTACACAGAGGCAAACATTGATGATGAATGTCGATCTGGTTACTCGACTAACCATGTTTTTAGTAAGTTACTTGGTTGGAATGTCATTATAGCCTTTTGATGCGAAGTCACACATTTGTGATGCGTGTCAATCCGATTACTTGGCTACATCACGTTCTCAACTGACTACTAGCTCTATTTATAACCCAAAGGCTAGCAGAAAAGTTATTTATGTAAAACTTACAAACATTTTTTTTAATTAATGCCTACCTAGTTGCTTTAGCTACTCGTTTTCATGAAAAAAATGCTAGCAAAGCTACTTAGTCGAAAGACCTAAAATTATGAACGAATGTGACAACTTATAGGATGATAAACTAATACTGAATCCTAATTAATTGTTAGCTTATCTTGGAATTGCTTAAAGAGAGTAAGAGAATTATTAATCCCAAATCATTTCAAATCATTAAAATTTTATTTAAAATTCAAAACAAATCTAACTAAACACATCAATTTAAATCTAACTACTGAACGTGCTAATTTATGGTCATTAGCTTAACCTTGTATTATTGAAAACTCAGCCGGGATCAATTATGAGCCGCTTGCTTCCATCCTTTTCGTTCAACATCAATTTTGTAGCCTGTAAGTAAGCTACAAATTACAAAATGATCAGAACGACAATATTGATAAAATTATGAAAACCAATTAAGCTCAGTAATATCCTTTTTTTGAACGAACTGTTAACAAAACAGGGAATAACAAAAACTCCCTGAATCTTCAATGGAATCTAGCGGTTTTTTCGGTAAGAGGGTGAGTTATTCTCTTATTGGTTCTTCCTGATTCGCCCTCATCTCCTCTTCTTCTTTAGCATCTTGAACAGAGATTTCCATAACTTCTTTAAACTTGATGTCCGTTGTCAACTGTTCTTCATCCTATCGTTCCTTCGAAGATTCGAGTACATCAATTTTTCTGAATGAGTCGCCCTCTTTCGGATTCTTTGATACATCATTCATGTTGAATGTCACTTGGTCATCACTAATCCAAATGATGAGGTTATCTTTATGGACATCTACCCAAGTTTTTTTTATGTTCAAGAATTATATACTAAGATCTAGGGAATAATAGGTAGGGTTGTCATTCTTTTCTTCATCCTCTAATTTCTTCATCTCTTGGTCTTCTACAAGATGGGGTTCAGTTTGATTTCCCACAGGTTTTTCTTTCTCTTTCCCATTTCTAAGAATGATAGCCTCATATTGCTCTCGTTGATGTAATTCCATATTTCTCAGAGAGTCTTCTACACTTCTCTTACAAAATTCACAAGAAAGCTGTCTCACTTTAATCTCTAGGTTATGAATAGAAGAGGCTTGATTTTATATTACTTGATCAAATTGCTCTTCCAGTCTCTTCTGGATCTCTCCCATGTCGATCTGTTAGATTATCTATGATGTTGTCCAATTTGGAATCCCATTAATTGAACTCATCTTGATGAAATTCTAATAGGTCTTGATGTCCTATGTGAGTACTTACATTGTTAGACTAATAGAAATGGGTGGTTCTGCCTCCTCGAAGTGTACGTGTTCATATAAGGATGATAATTTCTCCAACTAAATTGGGGCTAATTGAAATCCGCAAGAGTCTTTTGCTCTCTATAATATATATCCTCTATGATCGTTCTTTTTATCTCCTCTTGATATCTAATTTTCTGGATTCTTCATTGCTGCCTTGTTATGTCCAAATTAATGTGTTATCAACTTTTCGCCTAATAAACTTCCCACACTTTTTTTCCTTCTTATGATTGGGTACCACAATCACAAAAGATAGTGAAATGTCTTAGATTACAAGAATTAAACTAATTCTACACTTCCCCGACAACAGTGCCAAAAACTTGATTGGGGTAAGTTTTAATCTTATAAAACCTCAATATTCAGCAAGCGCACGGTTCGTAGCGTGGTATTAAAGGTATTGATCCCATAAGGAAGGAGAGTAATCTAATCCTAAAATCTAAGGCCAGAAAAACTATAAAACTGAAAATAAAAGATGCAATAGAAGTTAATTACGAAAATTGAGTCCAACCAATGAAATCAGAAATTAAACATAAAAGTATTAACAAGAGCAATACGCAATCACAATAGAAATCAACCTAAGGAATTTACCAATTTGTGAGAAAGGGGATTTTACTTATCATTAATGCTAACTTAGCCGATTATGTGTTAATGGAGTGTCAGTTCTAGACTATCTTAGGGCTTATTACTCTTTCTCGAGATATATCCATTAAACCCTAAGTTATAAACCCTAATAAGATTATGAAATTTGCAATCTCTTAATTCACAAATTATCCAAAACCCTAATCAGATTTGAAGCACTCTAATAAACTATTGGAACATCACACGAGATCTCTCTCTGCACAATTACCACTATGATTTGTCATAGTTTCTATTAAATCGCCTAACTCTCATTAATCTGATTTAATTATTTTTTATTCAGTTCACCCTCTCAATTTATTACCGAATTATGCAAGAACGCAATCAAATCACGACATTCATCCAATAAACACAATTGATTAAATTATCATTAAATCAAAATAAAATCTCAAAGGAGAGTTTAGAATATCATCAATATTCCAAATCATATCATCATACCATCCATCTCAATTCTATACATAAATAAAATCAAAATGAAAAGGAAATAATCACTTAGAATAAACAAAGGAAGGCAGCGACGTCGAAAAAGCTCCTGATCTGGGAAGTACGTCGAGTCAACTTCGTCTTCGTCTTTTTCCTCTTCCTTTTTCTTCTTTCTCTCTCTCGGTACTCTCTCTTTAGGGTTTCAAGTGTGGCTGATGCAAAAGCTCCTTTATGCTCCTCTTAATGTTCTTTAAATAGTCTTTTATGTTTTTGGTAACCTTAAGGTCTTTCTGGGGTTTGAAAGGTCCAAAAAGTCCCTCGAAACATGAAGTTTATAAGTAACTGCATGTTTGCCTGACGCAGGCCACGATCATAGCCCACATCTGAGCCTTCTGTCACGATCGTGGGCATTTGTTTCGACCTGAATGTCTTCTGAAACTCCTTCGTTCTTTAATATTAACTCTGAAACACTAACAAACACGTCAAGGTACTTCAAAAACATAAAATTTAAGCTCAAAATCTTGTACTAACCCATAAAACACTTAAAACACAAATAATTAACAAATTAACACAATTCTAACCTAAGCACATACTAAATGATCGAATTAACGACTAAACACATATTAAACTATGCCCTAAAACACGATGAAATTTACACTTATCAATTATGTCGTCACATTTACAAATGAGCTTTCTTTTATAAAGGACCACAGTACAAGGACCTTGATTGCTATGGATGAACTGATTGATGGGGTCTACTTTTTTCGTGGCATTGACGTAGGCTAACGATACGAGTAGGGTGCGCTTTATGGCATCAACGGATGGGACATCTATCAAGTCATATTACTTACTCTTTTGCTTGGACTTAGTAGTAATATCGGTAAAAATAAAATAGATGTTTATGATGTTTATTGTCGAGCAAAGCAGACTTGTGATACATTTTCTACTAGTGAGAATAAAAGTGTTGAATAGTTGCATAATTTAAACATACATGCTACTTATAAAAATTTGAGGTGAATAAATTATATATGTGTTGTAACAATGTAAATATATCTTAAAAGACATAAACCAAATGGCATAAAAATGTTTGTGGGCTAAATTTTTAATTCAATAGATTTATACTAAACTTTATGATAAAACTATTAAATTATATACCAATTTCTAATACTTGTAGGAAAATTAGAAAAAATAATTTGATATTTCGTCCTAATTAGTTATTAAAATATAACGAAAATTCCTATAGGATAAAATTTATTATCCTAAAATAATTAACTACAATTAAATGTCTCAATTTTTATGTAATTAATTATATAGATATATAATTTCATATAATTAGGGTTGTTGTAGCTAAGCCCTAATAATTAATCACTAAAACATTTTATCCAAAATTCTATTTACAATGCAAAATATAGACATAGTGATATTCTACTTCATGTTGAACGTTTATACAAATATAAGTTAGATCCATAATAAATAAGAATATAGGCTTCAATTTAGTTGGCGGAAGAAAATGAAATACCTCTAGCCATTGATGTTTTTGCTTGGAGGGTTTGTGCTTTAGAATTATTCTAAGCTCTCAATTACCAATTCGATGGTGTATTTTTTTCAAAAGAGAAAACAAGTTTAGGGATATCAAAAGTTTGCAAGAAAAACATATATCAATGTACTCCCATCAAGTACATTGTCAGTTACCACAAAAATAGGACATTCATACCCATTATTTACATAACATTAGACCATTTAATACTAGAATATGAAAATTCACATTTTTCTTAAATGTAGACTAAATTTATTTAATATAATAAATGATCTTTTCTACTAAAATTAATCAATATGATTTAAGAACTTAAATTTATATTTTCTCCACACCAAATTCCATCTCTTGAAATTGTCTAAACACTAAAAAGATTAATGATTAAAAATTATGTGATAGTACAATCTTTATCACTTAAGTGATAGTTAATAATTAAATGTTAAGGCAATACATTTGCTCTTGATAGAGTACATCTAGTAGTGTTGAAGTGTATATCAAAACAAGGGCAAATTACCAATATAGTTTTTGTTGAAGCTGAATGTATCAATGCTATATAATGATTGAATACATCTCAATACATCAGAGATCATGCAGTCTCAATAAGAACACATTCAAACCTGTGAGGGTTGAAGATTACTTCAAAGAATCGCGAAATAAAACATGTTTATTTCTTATCGAACCAGACCTCATGTTCAGAGGATCTCAAATAGTAAACATGCATTCTTAAATATATGGAAAAGAAGGAACAGGATTCAAGGAAATTAAATAGAGTACGCATCAATGAATAGCAAATATATATATTTTGGAATGCTCAAGGGGTTTAAACAGGGTTTAGTTTAAGCGGAGACGGTTGGGAGGCATTTATAACTTTTATTAACGCGCTTTTACAATGATACCAATAGAAGCCACATTTAAGACCCCTCAACCGTACATATACTCCTATAGCTAGCTCTCTTCATCCTTACAGCTTTTTACATCCTTTTATACTCCTAATTTTTAAGGTTGTCTGTGTTTATATTATTCCTTAAACAGAATGAAGGGGACCATTGCCGCTTAGTTGCATGGTTGAGTACTCCACCGTGTTTTGAGAGGCCCCACGAAAGTGTCAAGTCCCATGCAAGAGTTTTGCCTATATATTGCTGCTTGGACCTCATTTCTCTTCATAAGTCATTTTAGCTTAAAAAGTTGAGAAAATATGACTGCTTTTAAGTTGATTGTTCTTTGGTTCTTGAGTGTCCTACTAGTAGCATGCAACACGAATGCGAGGAAACTTCTGAATGATCAAAGGGCTGCTTTCCATGAAGATGAAAAGCATTTGATTCATTATGAGCAGAAGAATTTGATCGGTGGTGGCATAGGTCCTGGAATTGGAGGAGCGTTGGGAGGAGGAGCTGGTGGGGGGTTTGGAGGAGGAGCTGGTGCTGGTGCTGGCTTTGGTGGTGGTGCCGGAGGAGGAGGAGGAGCAGGCATTGGCGGTGGTGGATTTGGAGGGCTTGGAGGGGGAGGCGGTGGTGGTGCTGGCATTGGTTTTGGCGGTGGTGGCATTGGTGTTGGTGGCGGTGGTGGTGCTGGCATTGGTGTTGGTGGCGGTGGTGGTGGTGGTGGTGGTGGTGCTGGCATTGGTTTTGGTGGGGGTGGAGGTGCTGGCATTGGTGTTGGTGGTGGTGGTGGTGCCGGTGCTGGAGGAGCGATTGGCGGAGGCATAGGTGCTGGAGGAGGGATTGGCGGAGGTATAGGTGCTGGAGGAGGGATTGGTGGAGGTGCTGGAGCTGGGGGAGGGATTGGTGGTGGTATAGGTGGAGGAGTCGGAGGTGGGGTTGGTGGGGGTATAGGTGGTGGAGCTGGAGGAGGGATTGGTGCCGGAGTTGGGTGGGGTGCAGGAGGACGTTTGGGTGCCGGTGGTGCAGTCGGAGGTGGATTGCCTTGAAGGTTACAAAAGTGTTTAAATGTTGCAAAATTCACGCAATGGAAGACCAAATGACGCGTGAACGTTGTGTTTTAGGTTTCTGATGAGGCTAAAAGGCCATTTTTATTCAGTTCAGGTTGGATCCATCATGTTCCTCACGATGGTAAGTCCAGAAATAAGTTTTCTACTATTAGTATAATTATCAGCTTGTTAGATATTGTTTTGCATGCTATTCCCCTTAAAGCTTTACTCATGTTAGAAGCTTCATCTATACAAATTAATGCAGTTCTACATGTTTATATGGAGGAGATCGTACGAGTCTTTAACAGAAAACTGAAAAACTTAGATAAACAAGTCAAGAACTAAGTAATGGTAAAAAGGAAGCTTAACAACACGCAAAACATCTAATGATCATCAGCTAATCATTGGAATTTTTGGTCACTATATGTATACTTAATTATCAGTCATGAAAAGCTTCTTAGGTAGGTGGCTTGTGATTGTAACAGTAATGAGAGAAAAAAATTAACACTTATGGTTACTTTACAGTTTCAAAATGTGTTCAACAGCTGCACTATATAACGGCAGTAACTTGAATATTAATATTTAATGTCATTAATATTATTCCTCTGCTACCAAGAATGTGCGCATTTAGACGAGTTGAAGATGATATACACATTGGACCTAAGCCACTCTCTAGCTAGCTAGTCTTAAAAACAACAGAGGAGTTTCAAAGTGGTTATAAATGAAACGATACATGCTCATTGTAATATCCAATTTCAAACTCACGTCTAAAAAAGAAAAATTTGAGATCAATTTGTATATATGCTTGATGATCGAAATACATGCTAACATTTTTTATTAATACCAATTAATGAAAATATGTTAATTATATTTCACAACTTATAAATGTTTATGTATTTATTATACTCGCTTAGTAAAACATACGATGCTAGTTATGATCCAATTAAATAAGGATAAACTAATAGTTCACGGCAAGATTACCCAGTTGCTTCTTTATGATCATAAATTTTCAGGTTTAAATCATGAAAATAACTTTTTTATAAAGTTATAAAATAAGGGTGTGTATATTATAATTCTCCTCGTACTCTCGCAAAGTGGGAAATTTTATGTATTGAGTACAAGTAGAAAATTTTATGTATTGAGTACATTAACTTTTTTAATAGCCCAATATACGCCGTAATAATAATTTTGGCGAAGGGAGAATTTCGCAAACAAATGGATATCTTTGTCTAAACGTATAGAAGAAACTCA
>JANQAP020000593.1:919493-930187 GCA_026874005.2 Erythroxylum coriaceum | reverse complement strand
AAAGCTGTGGATTTGACTCCAATCAGGTTAGTCATCTCTCTTATGGTCATATTAACGCATATCTATAACTGTTGGTGATTATATTTCGTTTTTGATTTCATTTTTTGAGGATTTTCTGTGAATTAGTGAAATCAGAGATCGAAGGTGTTGAGATTGATAGACGATGTTGGGCGTTATAAGGAGAAAAGTCCGAAATGGAGGCTTGTCTTCGTCAGTGAGTTACTATTCAATTCTTCTTTTCTTTTAGCGTTTGTAATCTAACGTTTTAATTTTTTTTCTTGATTTGAAAATGTGTTGATTTTTCATGAAACTTTTTTTTTCGTTATTTTGTCAGATTTTGAAGCAGTTTCGAGCAGTGAGTTCTGCTTCTAGAGTTGCGCCTTCGGAGGAGAAGGTGAGCGGTAGTGCTTCTATATTCTCTTGTACATAAGCGTTTGTCTTCGTGGTAAATGCATTTCATCCTCCGCTGGTTATGTGATTGCATGGTGTATCGTTTGATCTGGTGGTTGTGATGTGGGGACCGAAGTAGTTCTTAGAAATGAAAATGACTGACAGATGGGTTATTTTAAAACTTCTAGCTCCTACTAAATTGTATTTTTCATATGCTTATTCTTTATAATTCGTCTGTGCATTAACTTGCTACTTGCTAAATTTATTGTGTTCTTTCGGGTCCCATATGTGAGATTCTTTAATTTATAAGATTTAAACCTGAATACAGATTTTACTTCCTCAAAGAGGAGTTGGCCATGTCAGGAGTATAGCTCATCTTATCTCACGGGGTAACCTGAAAGCTGATTCTTTCCTGTTTCTAGTGTTGTGAATAAGATGGCATAAAAACTAAACAGTTGTAATATTTTTTCCCTTTTTCTGCTATAGGTTACTCAGTCAATCCGAAACCAATGAGGTTAGTTCTACCATTATGTTCTTATTGCATCTTGTATAAGTAGAGCTCTTAGGATTGGAATACTAAACGAGAAACGGGAGAATTCTTTGTGGTTATATACTTTTGTAGATTGAATCAGTATTTCATATACTTAGAGATAAGATTTTTAAATAAGGAATCAGGAGCATGGAAGGCATCTATCACAAATATTCTTGCCTTTATAATAAATAGTGAGGATGCATTTACAGCATTACACTCAACAATAACAAATGGTTCGAATGTCATGTTCATCTCCTTTTTTCTTTTTCGGTCTTAATAGTGAGAATGTTTTCGTAGTGCCAATTAAGTAAACCAAGATTTGACATAAGAGTGATTATGAGATTGATGCTGAAGTTATTAGCCTGCTCCACACTCTACTTATCTAAGTTGAGAGTCTTTTTACTTTTCCAAGAAGAAGTTTCTATGCAAATATATTTGTTTCAGTTCACTTATTTCTGCTTTCTTTTGGCCCTTGCATTTCCTTTTTGTTTCAGGGATGTTCTTTTCAGAATTCAGCTTGTGGCTAGCAACCAAATGTGGACTAGACCATTTTCTGCAGATAGTGGTTTGACATCAACTACTTTGTCTTTAATCTCTTGTTGACGTGCATTCAAATCTGTCCATTTGTATTTGTTTACACTTCTTGTCTTTGTATGTGAGTGAGTGTTTGTCTATCTGTTGTTGACGTATCTAAGGCTCCAAGTGTATATTGGATCCATCCTTCATCGTGGATATTACTATTGCAATACTTGGTTGACAAAATGCTATGAAGCTGAAGAGGACTAAGCTAATTTGTATCACTCTGACATTGTAAAAATAATTAGGAAGAACAGTTTTCCATCACATCATCTAAGAGGAGGTGTTTTGCTTACTAGTGATTTTGTGGCTATATTCTATCCCAAACAACCTTCTCTTTTGACATTTCTATGTTGTTTATACCGGCTGTAGGGGATTTGGTTGATGCTGTTGTCCCCTTTATGGGAGAATCCATTACAGATGGCACTTTGGCAACCTTTTTGAAAAGTATGGATTCAAAATATCAAGTCTTTGTTTGTGTTCTTTTTTAATTATTTTTTTGCAATCGGTTTAATATTATACTTCTTGAACAGAACCTGGTGACAGGGTTGAAGTTGATGAGCCGATTGCTCAAATTGAGACAGATAAGGTGTTATTCTCCTGCTTTGCCATCCTTCCACTTTTGTTTAGAGGATAGTTATCATGCATGTTCTTACTCTGGATATAATTGTTTTCTCCAGGTAACAATTGATGTTGCAAGTCCAGAAGCAGGTGTGATAAAAGAGGTAATTCACCCTTTTGTATTCTAGATATAATTAACACAAATTACTATTATTACTGTTGTTTGTTATTTTATTTTTATGTTCTGTTTCTTGTTGGATTTGATCATGTAGATAACAATTGAATGCTAGTTTCTGTGTGCAATTGTTGGCAGTTTGTGGCCAAGGAAGGAGATACAGTGGAACCTGGAATCAAGATTGCTATCATTTCAAAATCTGATGAAGGTGTGGGTCATGTTACTCCCACTGAGAAAATGCCTGAAAAAGCTGCTCCTACAACATCAGCTCCTTCTGAAGAGAAAGTTAAGGAGAAGCCAAAGCCTAAAGTTGAAGCTACTCCTGTCACTGACAAGCCTAAAACACCAGCGACACCATCATCACAGCCTCCTAAACGCACAGCTACAGAACCCCAACTTCCACCTAAGGAAAGGGAAAGAAGAGTAAGCGTTTTCTTTTTCTGGTTTTTGCAGTCATAATAGTATCACATGATTTTTTTTCTAAATTTGAAGAAAACGAGAAAAGAACATCACTTTGTGACTTAAATACCTTAAATATTGCAGGTTCCCATGACTAGGCTACGGAAAAGGGTAGCAACACGGTTGAAGGACTCTCAGAACACGTTTGCAATGCTAACAACATTCAATGAAGTTGATATGTGAGTTCCACTTACTGGTAATGTGGCTAGCGGCCTAATAAGTTCTCCTCTCTTGTGCTGTTTATAATCATTGGGTTTGAGAGTCATTCAACATGATTAGGACGTTAACAACTAGACTATTTTCTTCCTTCCTCTTTGGGTTTTCCCTTTAAATCTTCTATTTTGTTGCTCATTGATGGAAATGTTGAAGTATCCATCAATCCTTCTCTTGGCATTCCCTTTAAAACAATCATTCTTGTTTTAGATGTATATGCTTTGGTTTCAAACAAATGATTTTAATGTGATTTATAATTACTTTGAAATTCTTGAATTTACATTAGAAAAATGGGCACTGGGTTCGACTTCTGATTTCGATCTCTTTATCCATTCCTGTGGTTGATTTTTCTTTTTAGTTTAACGCTCAAAGGCTGATTTTCATGACATGACCATTTTTTATGTTGGCTGCCTGCCCCAGGTGGATGGGTAGGTATGGGAGGTTGATTGTTGGTTTTGTGATATATGAAATCAGAATAAATTGATATGCTTCCAGTAACCATTTGCATATCAATCCCTTGCCAACTTTATGTTGTTGTAGGACTAATTTGATGAAGTTGCGATCTGATTATAAGGATGCTTTTGTTGAAAAGCATGGAGTGAAGCTAGGATTGATGTCAGGATTTGTAAAGGTGTGCTCTACACTTTTAATGATTTTAAATAATAATTTAGCATTTATAGCTCTTATGCTATCATGTAGTAATTCCTCTCCTTTTTCTTTCATCTTTTCTAAAAATGGTTCAGGCTGCTGTTAGTGCACTTCAGCATCAGCCTATTGTAAATGCAGTTATTGACGGGGATGATATCATTTACAGAGACTATATAGACATAAGTATTGCTGTTGGCACTCCAAAGGTTTGTTAATTTATTTGATATGATGCTTGTGGTGGTCAATTATTTGTCTTGTTGGAATAGCATCCGCTTCTATCCAAATAGCTTTTTCCCTTGTGGCGTTTGCATCAAGTCTGTTGTGTGGATTATCTTTCACATTGTTTATGTTTATGAAAGCATCTTTTGGTACATTAGAGTAGCGTGAGTAAAATATGTGAGGATGTTGTATTGCATAGTGCAAAGGGACTTACTCTGACATTTATATGTTTGTATATATGCACGCACGTTCCTTCGCAAGAATCCAATCTTTGAGAATGTACGTATTAAGGATAATGGGGCTTTAAGGAAGTTAAGATCAGGGTACTTTTGTCAGTAGTTTATGGCATGAAGGTTTTACCCACCTGTCTTTTCCATCTGCTAGTTGAGTAAATTTAAATTCCCCGTTCTTTTCCTTTCTTTTGGGCTTTATAGTGTTTTCGAAGTTGAGCAGCTTGAAATTTTCTGAGGAGATGCATTTTACTTTTGTGATATCAGCTAACACTGGCAATTTATTTTGCAATATTCAATATATATATTTTAGTCAGATAGATGCATGGTTTAGATGTATATTTGAATATGTTCTTTAAGATTGATGGAGTAGTTTCAAATATATTGAAGAGGTTTATGTTTATATATATATATATAGTATTTTTTTTCTTATATATCAGAAATATATATTTATTTATATTTATAAAGGATAGCCACACAAAGTGAGGGTTTGCGGCAAGCAATAAACTATACCTAAACTTGCTCTTGGAAACATGGCCAAAGGTGGAGAAAGGTGAGGACATGTGGATTGTTGCTGAGTTGCTCAATACCATTGGGTGTTCCATTTCTCAGTTTGTGAAGACATTTTCTTGGTCTAAAATGGCCATAGATGATGAATATATTAGATTGTTCTGTTTCTAGTATGGAAACTTATTATGAACTTGCTATTTCTTCCAGGGTCTTGTTGTTCCAGTTATCCGTAATGCTGATGGGATGAATTTCGCTGATATAGAAAAGGAGATAAACAATCTTGCAAAGAAGGCTATCGATGGAACAATCTCGATTGATGAAATGGCTGGAGGATCTTTCACAATATCCAATGGAGGTGTCTATGGGAGCCTTTTGAGTACACCGATCATTAACCCTCCTCAGGTTTGTCTTTTACTGGGAGAACTAGTAATGTTACTTTGTGTTCTTGTGATCTACAGTTGAGATACTTTTTGTAATTCTGGTTATCATCTAATTGCTCTATGTGCATAGAATCGATGAAGTTGCATTGGGGTAATTTGGTAAAGCATGTTGGTTCTACACCGAACAATGAGAATTTTTTTTCTTAAAACAAATTTGTGTGGTAGGTCTGCAGTAGTATTCTGGTTAGGCAAATTTTCACTTTTTTTTGACGGTGTATAATCTTATAGTCAACATTCTTTTGACAGTCTGCTATCTTGGGGATGCACTCAGTAGTGTCTCGTCCAATGGTTGTTGGAGGCAACGTTGTCCCAAGGCCAATGATGTACGTGGCTCTAACATACGACCATAGGCTGATTGATGGAAGGGAGGCAGTGTTCTTCTTGCGTCGTATCAAGGATGTTGTGGAGGACCCTAGGAGGCTGCTTCTTGACATATGAGACTAATGTGGGCGTTTGCTTTCTGTTTCTATTACACAAATTTAATATACCATGAATAAACACTTGCAAATTTTGTAGGGCTCTGTTTACTGGTTCTCCGCAACAATGAGTCCAATTGCGGGTTGCCATGATTTGATCTAAATGTGACTATGTGAGACTTTCATGTTTGTTGTCTGTAATTTGAAAATATTATCCCATTTTGTCCAGGGCATGTTGACAGTTCATTCCCCATCCCATGTAACTGTTTTGAGAATAATATCTTTACAGGCGTGGACTTGGCAGATGATCTGGAATGGTGACCCGTTTCTTTAATATTTTCGGTGTCTTGAAAGTACTTGAACAGTAAATTAAAATCCAAAGCTGGACAGGGGCAGTATTCAGCGCACATCATTCACACGAATGCCTTTCATCTATACAATAAACATCCTTATAGAGCAATGCAGTGGTGGAATCCTTATGGAGCAGTTTCAGTTGTGACCTAAATTAATCTGTTCATTACACAATCATATAAATTAATGATTATTATTTTGTTTATTTTTATGGTCAATAATAACTTAAGATGTATAAAATTCAACAACATGATGTCTTATATGTATATAAATCATGCAGCAACAAAACTTGTGAAATCTGCTACGATTTTCAGTTGCTTTTTGTACAAGTAAGATGGGTAGACATGAGAGTGCTAACTTTCAATTACAGCCTGACTTCTATGCCTGCCTTCACCGAATGTTCATTAACGGAAGAACGGGAAATCAAGATCCTCTTGTGGTCCTCAAGCCATGGAAAAGTATAATTCTTTAATTAAGCTGCAAGTCTTCATAGGCCATGTTGACAAGTCAGTTCTGGCATACGACATAGTTCTCTTCTATGATCATTTCCAAATTCCATCACTCTTATGTATATATTCATTCCTTTGAGATCATTCCCATTTCTTCAAGACCATCGACAAAGGAAATGATTAATCTTTTGTTCACTGTCGTATTTACTGAGATAGGTTTGATTCTTTCTCTCTTGTTTAGAACCCCAATTAGGAAGCTGCTAATTGTAGCCATAGACCAGCTGAAACAAGGAAGAGGTCCATTGGTGGCAAAGACGGTGGCAGCCACCGTGCTTGTGGTGTTTAGCTCCATGCTTTACAGTGTTATGGAGATTCAAAAGCGTTCCACGGAGGGTGGGGTTGTTAATCCAACCGATGAGGTTCTTATGGCTCAGCGCCTCTTGGAAGCATCTCTTATGGGTATAATATTAAATCTGCATACTTTGGAATTGGAAAATATAGAAGTTCCTTGCATGTTTAGTGGCAAGTAATGAAATCTCTCAGTACCTATCCTGCTGTCTGTTTGCAGGTATAGAGTAGAAAATTATTAGTAGTTAGTTTGGTTTGGTGACACAGAGATATAACTCTGGATATTCTCACCTTAAAATTGTGAGAGATTCGTAAGCGAGTGATTTCTGTACCTATCTGCAATTTTTGATATAAAAAGCAAAACTTTCATGGTAGACAATTTCCCTTGCAGGGTTTTCTGTATTTCTTTCAATCATGGTTGACAGGCTGCATTATTACATCAAAGAACTTTACCTACTAAGGAAGGAGGTAGAAGAGGCTAAAAGGTTGAACCAGGGTCATGATGAAGGCCTCAAAAACTTGAGAATGGAGGATAAAGTAGAAGGCATCGCAAAATCTGAACAGCCTGAATCTGCCTCCAAACTTAAGGTAAAAGGAAGGAAAGTTCCCAGCAAAATCGTACAATGAGCTGTAGAACGGAAAATAGCTGGAGAAAATCCAGCCTCTGTCACCCCATTTTCCTTGCTTAAATTAACTATTTATGCATATGTAGCAGTCAACAGAAATCAATCAAGGGGAGTTGTATATAAAAACTACAGAATCATCATAGTGCATGATAGAACTAAGTAGAGGGATGGATTCCCTGGAATTATTAGTTGACATACATTTGCCTGACACAGCCGAATCCGGTTACATTCTTTTAAGATGTGGTCAAGTATCCTGTTTTATATTATGTAGGAAATGGTTCACTTAGGACTTCTTTCAATATAAGTTCACTTGGAATTTTGAAATAATTGGTTTTCAATCTAAATCTCAAAGGAAAAGTTATGAAGATTTAGAAAGATTATAATTTCTTTGAAAGTTTCATACCTTTATGATAATTTTACCAGAACAGGCAGCGGAAGATATAATTAGGACATATTTTAGGTATCAAACCAAGCATTGTAATGATAACTTAGTTCAAATAAGAAAAGCTGTCAGGAAATGCAAGTTGGATACTTTCTTTGCAAGGCTTAAAAATATTCTCTATTTTCATATACCTTAATCCGTTTTGATCTTCTGGGAAACTCGTGCATTATTCATTGATCACTAAATTGGCATAATCTCGCTATAAATGTGAATGGAGGGAAGGGAGTTGGGAAAAAACCATCTTTGTATTGATGAATTTAGCATCGACAAAGTTAGATATTCCATCACTCACATATAACACAAAGCCGACTGATCTCATGTAAAGACAAGAGTCATAACTACTTCTCCTGAAACCAAGATTTAAAATAAACGTATCAAAACGTTTATACCATTGTTAAGGCGATTGCTTGAGACCATACAACGACTTTTAGAGTTTACAAACATAGTCTTCCTTACCCTCAACTTGAAAACCTTCGGGTTGCATAATGTAAGTTTTTTCTTCTAAATCACTATGCAGGAATGTTTTTTTAACTTCAAGTTGCTCCAATTAAGGTCATTAGATGAAACAAGACCAAGAAACAGTCAAATGGAATTATGTTTCACAATGGGTGAATAAATGTTATTAAAGTCAACTCTCGGTACCTGGCTAAATCCTTTAGCAACAAGTCTAACTTTATACCTCGATTCTTCAATTCCGAGAATTCCGTCCTTTTTCTTAAACACCCATTTACACTTGATTGCTCTTTTACCTTCGGTAATTTTGCTAGAATCCAATTATCATTCTTTTGAAGTGGTTCTATTTCTTCCTGCATAGCCACAACCCATTTATTAGAATTTGGACAGGTAGTTGCATCCTTATAACTAGCAAGCTCAAAACAACTATTTGTCTCCTCAGTAGCTACAAAAGCAAACACAACAAAGTCTGCTTCCTCAATCAACCTCTTTCGCGGTACACCTTGATTGAAACGATGGGGATGATCAATAGTAATAGAATGAGATAATTGAACATTAATCATATTGGCTTATCGCTCCATCTCAAATTGGGTATCTTTAACATCCTGATCATAGCTCTCATAATGTATTTGGAGCTTCACCTTACTTCCAATCTTATTCTTCTCAATGTTATTGTCAACAACATTAGGAACAATTAACTCCTCCTTTTGATGTAACATAGATGTCTCATCAAACATAACATTTCTGGATGTGAAAACTTTGGAAGTTTGTGGATTCCATAATTTATACCCTTTAACTCCTAGAGTGTATCCAAGAAAGATACACTTGATTGATCTAGATTCTAACTTCGCTTCACTTACATATGCATAAGCTGGACATCCAAATACTTTAATGTTACCATAATTTGCCAGTTTACTTGACCAAACTTCTTCAGATGTCTTTAAACCGATAAATGTATGAGGAGATCTGTTCACAAAAAACAAGCTGTTGAGACTGCCTCTGCCCCAAACTTTTTCCCCAGTCTACAGTTCGAAAGCATGCACCTTGCCCTTTCTAATAGAGTTCTGTTCATTCACACCATTTTGTTGTGGGGTACCTGGAACGATCAAATGATGCACAATTCCCTGATCTTTACAATATTGATTAAACTCTCCTGAATAGAATTCCAATATGTTCTTAACTGTTTCACTTGCTTCCCGATTTGCTTATCAATCATGGTCTTCCATTCCTTGAAAGCAGTAAAGGCTTCACTTTTATGCGGTAAGAAATATGCCCAAACTTTCTTTGAAAAATCATCAATGAAAGTGACCATGTAATGAGCACTACCAAGAGATGCCTCATGAGACGGCCCCCCAAACATTAGCATGGATGTAATTAAGAGTTCCTTTAGCATTGTGTTTTGCCGGAGTAACAAAAGAAATTTTCTTTTGTTTACCAAATAAACAATGTTCGCAAAAATCTAGTTTACTAACCTTTTGGTCTCTAAGTAGTTCTTGCTTGCTTAATTCGAAAAAGCCTCTCTCACTCATATGGCCTAACCGCATGTGTCATAATTTTGTTACTTCTTAATCAGACATAGATGATTCAACCACTGCAGACTAGCCTTCAACAATTTTTCCTTTCAAAATGTAGAGTTTCCCTTTTCGATAACCATTCATGACCACTAGTGATCCTCTGATGATCTTTAACGAACCATTCCTTCTGACGAACTCAGAGCCATTGTCTTCTAAGATGCTTAAAGAGATCAAATTTCTCTTCATATCAGGGATATGCCTTACATTTGCTAAAGTTCTCACTATCCCATCATGCATCTAAACTTTTATACTTCCTATGCCTGTTATCCTATAAGTGTTGTCATTCCCCATCATTATACTCCTTAATCGAGTGGTTAATATGTGTGAAATCAATCCTTGTGAGAAGTCAAATGGAATGAGCAAGTTGAATCCATGGTCCATTCGTGACTTCAGTCATTATCAACATGTGCTATCACATGAACTTCTGCACTCTTCTTTGTGGCATCAACCACTAGAGCAAAGTCATCTTCATGGGTGACAACACTAGCCTCATCTGACGATTTTTGCTTATTCTTACCTCCATTGTCTCCTTTCTGATTCTTTTTCTTCAATTTGAGACAATTATCCTTAATATGGCTTTGCTTCTTACAATAATTGTAGCGGAGATTCCGATATTTTGACTTGGACCTCGCCTGTGAACTTCTTTCATTGTTCCTTTCAATCAATCTGCCTTTTGTATATAAACCTTCTCCATGTTTCTCATGCTTTAAAGTGTCCATTCTTTCTCTAGCTAATAAACTAGAACAAACTTCATCCAAGGTAATAGTATCCTTTCCATAAAGCATGGTGTCACAGAAACTATTATATGATGGTGGCAGATGGTGTAACAAAAATATAGCCAAATCCTCATCATCGGTCTTAACATCAAGATTTTCTAAATCATTGATAATCTCCCTGAATTCTTCAAGATGTAGTTAAACAGACTTACATTCTAGTAATTTATGCGATTATAGCCTGAATTTAGCATATAAGCGATTTGCTGGACTCTTTGTCATGAGAAGTGATTCAAGCTTCAACCATAAACCAACAGCGATTGTCTCCTTACTTGCTTCTTGAAGAATCTCTATCGACAAGTGCAGTTG